>JAUMGZ010197992.1:0-12725 GCA_032359645.1 Pododesmus macrochisma | reverse complement strand
AAAAAAGTGGTCCTGTTATTTTGGACAAAAAGTCGAAAATATGAAAAGTTAAAACATTGTCTATAGTATTGAACTTTGACCCCAAAACGCGTAATCTATTTTTGACCCCAGGATCACAAGTGCTAACATCTTCAACAAAAAGTTACTGTTGCGAAAAAAAGTTTAGCTTTACTTTTGGAAAAATATCTGACAAAACGTATTTCCATAAAACGAATATTGATTTTTATTTAGATAAAATACTATACGTAAGACTACATTATTATTTTTCTTCTTCAAAATTCGCATTACTTATATTTATGAGAAATACATATAAACAAGTGAATATCATTTGAAGTTGACCAATGTACGGTTAAAACAGATAGAAGTAGCAGTTGGCAAACACATGTGTCGCGTAAATGAGGAGCAGAAATATTGTGTGATATAGTTATCAGGGTTTTTTAATTCAAAGTTAATAACTTGTCTTTGTCACACTGCATGATAACATGTTTTTTAAACTAAAGAATGACCATCCGTACTATAGCTTCTATTGGTTATGGAGTAACAAGCTTTTGATGTTCTAAATTGAATTAATAAATTTAGAAAAACAATTGCTTTGGTCGAAGACCCATATGCATGGTAATATAAAGGAAAAGTTGCAAATAAATGAGGTATGGATCATTGTACAGACATAAACTAGACGCGTTATCCTAACAAGTGGTCCCCATTTTATGAATTTCAACAATATTAATATAGCATTTAAATTTCCGTGTGATCAAATTTAAACACAAAAGCACACAGTGAAAAGAATGTACAAAACACGCTGCACATATTACAAACAAAACTGGAGATACCTTTTGTTCACTTTCACTAGGAATTTAGTATTGAAAGTTCCGATCTTTACAATTTGTCGTAATTTTCAGATTTTGTATATATTTATATATTGTTGACTTGTGTCCTATTCGTCAACAATTTTGTATTATTGACCTCACTGTTGTTAGTGTCTTTTGAGACTATAGCATTTTAATTTCACTAATAGTGTATTGTCCCAAAAACTGTATACATGTACATGTCCTTTGTGGTGTGTGTTACATGTAACTGTTTAGTTATGTTGTAAACATCTGACGAAGGCATTAAAGCCTAAAAGCACTTTGTTGCTATACATTACACCAGGCTGTTGGAATTATTACTAGTCTTGAGGATTGTTGTGATGTCTATTTAATTCCTTACAGTAGTGTGCTTAATTTGTTGAAGCAGTTATTTTTCAATGTCTTTTGTTCTGTTGATTCCATTCTTACTGGGGGTTTTTTGTATTGTTTTTTTCCCTTTTATATCTATAATATACATCGGTGGCATGTTTCAGCTGAAAGTATTATGCACTCTACCGCATATTGTCCCAAAAATGCTAGGTGTTGTGTGTGTGTGTGTGTGTGTGTGTGTGTGTGTGTGTGTGTGTGCTTTCTTGACAATAGAAAAGGACGAAGCAATGAATCATGTACATGAAAATGTAAAATGCAGAGAACAGTTTAATGAAAACAAAATTCATGCAGGATTAACACCTCTGCTTTGTTTTTTCTTATCTGCGTGGGTTGTGCCAGGCATTGTAAGAATGTAGTTGGTATATTCATAGCCATTAAAGTTTTACATATTTATTTTACATAGTTTGAAATACTAACTGTTAATCGTTAATGCACATCAACGTTATGCGAACGTAAAAATGATATGTTAAAAGTACGTCTTAGGACATATGTAATAACTGTGTGTGTTTGCAAAGTTTGATATCCTATATGGTAGAAGAATTGTTGTTTCTCAGTGTCTTTCTCGGACCCAAGCACGTCTAATAACGTAACGTGAACCTAATCACCGTTTTGCCTGTGTATGTGAAACCAGGAAGTGCATCAGGTGTCAATACTGGCCGCATAACTACGTAACTCCGCCCTTATAACTGTGATAAGCCAAATAAAAAAATCTTAACACTTGACTAGCGGATTAGACCCAGCCAGTCTTTAAAGTAACACAATGTGATAATGCACGAGATATATTTTTGAATACATTATTTAATCTTTATGTCGAGCAATATAGGTTTTATAGGTAGATAAAAAACAAATTGATTCCTATATAATCAAGAGTGTTTAACTGGATATTTTATTCTACTCGTTTGGTTATCATATTTTGCAGCAAATATATCACTTAAACAGGATAGGTAAGAAAAGCTTTCTTAAAATAACTATGCTCTCTCTCTCTCTCTCTCTCTCTCTCTCTCTCTCATATGTTTATAAACAAGTTAATTACTTTCAATACAATTGCGTTGAATACATTACTTTCGAAAAAAATGTGTTTTGGTCATACACGTAGCCAATAGATACGGCAAAATCGAAAAAAGTTGTAAACAAATGAAGTATTAGTCATTGTAAAACGCATGGCAAAGGTCAAAGATAACAGCCAGACACTAGACGCATTATCTCAATACGTGGTCCCACATATCGTACACACGAACTCTTAAAATGTTAACAAAGTTAAAAATAATGTACAAAACACGCTGCATACATTGCAAACAAAATTGGAGGTACATGTTTTTTCACTTTCACTTTGAAGTTAGTATTAAAAGTTCCTGCTTTAACTATGATTTGTTAAGGAGTAAAGAGTAAAAATATTAAACAACTCACTTGGATTCAGCGGTTAGAAAAACAATTATATTTGGATTTTTTAAAAGAGATATTTGTGATGTAGAGGGTTGTTCCTTACTAGCTGTTCTAAGACAACTAAAATGTCATGACATTAACTACACGTAAAATTGGTATATTAAAGAATTCTTCGTGAAATGGCAACCTAATCATTTATTGGAAATTGTTCAAAAGAGTTCATTTGCAAAATATTACCTAATGATTACACTGTACTACATTTATTATGAATGACATGAAGCAACGTTGGCGTATTCAACAAATATATTTTGCATAGTATACTTAATTTACGATTACTAAAAAAGTTGTTGTAGTACATTGTTATCTTACGTTTAAAGTTAACATAGGGGGATAAAAAGGTCCATTGTGACACTTCATATATATTTAGTTCAGATGGTAATTTTCAGTTACATTTCTATTAATTATTCCTGAAGAGAATATGTGTGAAACGATGATTGACAAGACTTCCTCCGATTTAATAAAAAAGTATATACGACAGTGACATATACATCAAATAAATACTTTGATAATAATTTTCCAACAAAGTTTTGAGTTGATGCATAGTCAAAATATTCATCATAATTGGATGTTCAAACTTACTTTAATTCCATGTTGTAAATTCCACTTTATTATATTACCTCTGGTAAATTAATACAATGAAATGTGTATTTATTCCGATCAAAATAATTAATTAATATGACGTACCATGAAAATATGCCCGGTTTATAAATTTCAAATTTTCTCTCATATAGTTAACAAACAATTCCATAGCAATTTGTGGATTAATATCTAATCAGCTTTATTAAAAACATAAGTGTGAAGTATAAAAGAAATGTTTCTAATTCAAAATTCACTCACGCATATTTCAATATTTCTATAAATTCTATATAATTGGATGTATTGTACATAAATTGTAAATTTAAATCACTAATTAGACAGATGCTAAAATAAATAAAGATTTTATAATACCTGTTCAATATCTCTGCAAAACAGAGCAATTGGAATGGCTCCAAGACATACTGAGACATGGTCACCATTTGGTTTAATGACTCGTCCCTTGGACACCCTGTATTATATTATAGCAAATAATTAAAGTAACTTTTAATAAATTCTGATTCTTCTTCAATATCTTATGTTTGTATATGTATAGTATAGCAATATTTGGCAACAAGAAAATCCTTCCAACATTAATAACAACAGAGAATAATAATTTGCTGAAATAAAAAGTGATAATTCCTAAATATCAAGCTTGTATCAACTGAGTCAGATATTGGATTGTTAAGTTCCTACTTAACCATTAGTTTTGTGTTCCTGATATCATTTGAACATAATAATTCATATATGCACACACACCCTAAAAATGGTTGTCAAATAAGGGTATATTACCATTATAAATTTGCAATTATGCAATATTTAAATTAAACTTGATCGTGAAATTGTCATTAAATAAATGCATGTAAAATTTCTACTAAAGGCTTCATTTAATGATGATAAAAAGTCATAAAACCTCTCTTACTGCACCAAATTATCACAAAAGGCATACTTGTACAATATACGCATGGATTATTATTTGGTTGAATTCTATATGAGTTATAGTATTATCAATATATAATGGGTAAATGTAAGTAAGGATAAACTATGTATGGATGATAGCACATACATTGACAGTTCTAACTTACTAATACGTTGATATCTCTAGCAATGAACTTACAGTGAATAACCTGGGCGTTTCACTTGATAAGATATCAAATACATATAACAACAATGAAGATAAATATTTTTTGGATATAACTAGACATATCTACATTACTAAAACTCGAAAATATCACATTTCAATAGGATATTTAAACTGATCCAATTCGATTAGACAATTTTGTTTTGAAAATTGTTGAGAGAATATCAACAAATCTCACCCCCGAGGAAGTGATTCCTGTGCGTGAACTTACAAAAAAAATATTTACAGTTAAAAAGGAATTACATGCCTGTTCAATTCAGATTCTTACAAAAATATACATTTACATAATGTTTCGGCATAATACCAAGTTTGGAATAATTGGTTAAAAACTGTAGGAATTATGCTAATCAAAAATATGACTAACCGACACAATTACATTAGCTATAGACAAATTTAAGCACAGAGATGATAAAGAATATAAAATTCAAAAACCTTTGTATCCATGTCAAGTGTCGGCATACTTAGTTAAGTTGTGCTTTTGTTATGGTGTTCAGAAGTTATGAGATCAAAGGAATATACATTAGGTACAGACGGAGATGGAAGTATGGAACTCAAATGTTTAGGAAATTTACCCATATATACCGACAAGTTATTATTTGCCATTATAATAAAAATTTGTCGACATTATGGTTTAAATAAAATTATGTAAAACCGGTGTTATCACAAAATCACAAATTCTGTCAACTAACCCGCCATATCTATATCACATCTATATACATTATTAAATTCTGCTTTTATTTACGTTATATAAAAGTACAATAATTTTCAATTTGTTTCCATTGCAAAAGAGAACAGAAACAGAGCAGTTACATGAAGTCTATAAAATCTGATTAAAATCATGAACATTTATTTAAAAGCTGTGTCTTTGATTTCACTTACATTTAAAGGGGGAGGGGTGTCAATAGCAATGTTAACTTGGGTCCCGAGGCCTATACAAACTTAAGCTAAAATTCAAAATCATGAAGTTAAACTGGTTTTGACAGATGTTTAGTCGAACGTTTATATTTTAATGTATGAATTATATTTAAGGCTAGAATGGTGGCAAATGATTACAAATGATTCATGAAATTTGCCAACATAAACAAAAAGGCTATATAGCACATGTTAGCTATTTTAACCGGACTGAACAACATTGAGCTACATGATGGATATACATAAGTTTTACATATACGTTTAATCACTTCATAAACCCCATAAACATCACGAAATATTGAAAATATCCCTTATGGAAGTCAGTGTCAAATCAAAATGTGTGTATCTGTACAGCTGCTAAAATTGACCAACATGCTTTATTACGAATTTCGGCCTGTTTCAAGCTCTAAATGTAATTGTTTGCCAAACCTTCAGCTAAAAGAATTCATGTATTGAAATATAGGCTTTTTACTATTAATCTGTGAAAACCAATTTTATTTTCATGCATTTTGATTTTTGAGGACCTATGGGCCCAAGTTAACATTGCTATTGACACACACACACACCTTTGAATTTGTCAATTCGCAATTCATAGCAGTCTCTATTTGTTCTCACTAACACTTACATTTGATTTTTTCAAATCGCAATCTATGTTTCTTGATATTCATAGTGCAACTCTGTGTTTGGACTACACAAATTATGTTCCTTTGCTAATTTTTTGACAATTAGGATAGGTAGATAGACAGTTCATAATATTTTACTTTAAGTTTTTACATAGGCTATTTGTATAGGTATAGATATATTTATATAATTAAAATAATGAAATCCTTTCTTTAAAAATTACGCCATAGCGCTTTCAGCACTTCCGTGCCTCTTCAGTGACATTTTTATTGAAACGTTTACAACTGTTTCAACCGACAATATATATATATATATATATATTGTATATTTATAGAGAGAGACACTGAGAGAGAAAGAGAGAGAGAGAGAGAGAGAGAGAGAGCGAGAGAGGGGTGAGTGGGCGTGACAGACGGACGGACAGACGGACGGACGGACAGACGGACGGGTGGGCGGGCGGGCGGGCGTACAGGCAGGCAGGCAGACAGACAGACAGACAGACAGGGTAAGCAATATAATTAGAGAAGTTCGATTAGCGGAAAGACGCGTATTTTTGTTTGCCTTTTTAAAATTCAAACAAAAAATGTATCAAACGTATTATAAGTATAGCATACAAACGGAAGAATAAAGTATTAGTTTCATCAACGATTAAAATAAACATGAAATGTTCAAATATACTGCAACCTTGGTAAAGATATTCTTTGCTAATCGAAACCTGGAAAAAATTACTTTTATTCTATAAACATGAGAAGTAATTATGCTGAACACGCAGATACATTTGTTAATATATTCTTTGATACATATCTGTACTAGGCAGATAATAAAAACAGAAAATATTATATGTAAATAAAACCATGGTCAATTATATTTATATGCATTAAACAACAATTTAATACTGAATTGTTGAATTTCATTGTACAGTACGTTTACTCTTTGGACCCTTCTGCCTGTCCTCCTGTAGGTACACACAATTGTGTGACACGCACTATTCTCTGACACCTGACCTTCGGGTATCACCTAGACATAAAACGGGTATGCTCATGCATGTCACTAAAAGACTGAAAAATTTAAAAACATTAGTCATGTTTCAATACAATGTACTTCGAAATGTCCCATGAAACTATTATACATGGATTTTGTTTGTAAATGAAGTGGTATATTTGAATAATAACAAATTAAATGTATCAGTCGATTAATTAAATCATTTTGCAAGGTAAACACAATACACATGATATTTATGTACGTGAATTAATAGAAACACATACTTTTTGGATGAATTGTATTCAAAAACAATTGAAATTAATAAAAATGTTTTTATATTTTAAAAATATATTTTAAATATAATACATATTGTTTTCATAAAAAAAATTCTGTATTAAATGAAAAATACTTTGTGTATTCGTAAAATATATTAGTATTTAAAAAAAATATATGTTTGAAGTTAAAATACATTTTGTTATTCTGTTGGTGACTTTTTGATTAAGCCATTGTTTTTTGTCAATCTTATTTTTCCTTCTTTGATAAAACAAACTATTTGTATTCGATATAAAGAGTTTTGTAGTGTAGAAGATTCATTCATATGACGGCACAATATATATGTATTAAAAAATAAACAAATGATCATCATTTCTTTATTTTATTTCTAATCAAATCAGCGCCAGAAAAATATGATAAACGTTGTGATATACGGAAAACTTGGATTACAGTAAAGCAGGTTGATGAGTATAAACTACTCTATGTGTTTCTTCTCGGACGCAGTTTTACGTATTCAGATTTAGTTTTGGAAGAATCCTCCATACATGGAAACATTCTACAGATAGATAACACAGACTATTACTACAACAAGACATGGAAAACACGAGGTGGATTGAAGTTGGATTGGAAATTGTTAACACACCGTGAACTACATTATGTTTGTAGACGATGATTTTTATGTAGCAACTGATCTTTTGCCCGGTCATTTAAAAGTACATAAAAATCCCAATACAATATACATGGGCAATGTGCTGTTCGATAAACCCAATATGTGCCCTACCTACAAATGGTACGTATCCTATACCGACTATAAATTCAACATGTTTCCCCCAGTCCCAAGAATGGGTTCCCTTTTGCTATCCATTGATGTTGTTTACACTATGCAGCTGAATATGAGAAACAATTTTTTTTCGATGATGCATTTTTGGCAATAGTTGCTCATAAATTGAAGTTATATCCGCAACATAATGAACTGTTTAATATTGAGAGAAAAAAAAAACCAGGCAAGAAACGTTTTGCACTATACTAATTTCACACGGATACACGAAAAAAGAAATAATAAAGGCATGGAAAATTAATTTTGGAAAATATGAAAAAGGTTGTAAGTAAATGAACAGAAACAAAATTGGATAGTATTTTTTTCTGTTTTGCTTAGTGTTTGATCTTTTTTAAATAAAGTGTTTATGTCGTGCTTTAAATTATTCTCTTTAAATATTGTTTTATTTATCAAATATTGGAATCCCCATAATATTTAGCGATAGACCAGTGCTTTTGCTATATCGGACGGTTTACATACCCTAAGTCAGACATATTGTCTGTTAACCACTGCAAGACAAAACTTTGGTTCATACGCCAAATCTTATTTTGGCAAAAACCAAACCCATGTTTCGCAATGTATCACATGAACACTCCTAAAAAATATTAAAACAAAATACAACTATGTAATTAAAGAATTGCCGTCAAACTTTTTCATAGGCCAATTAAGCTGCATTTCAGCTGCTACATGTACCGGTACTATTAATCTCCTCTTCAGATAGCTAAACCGTTGAAACAAGAATAACTATGCAAATTCCTCAAATTGTTTTTCCAAGAAAGAAAAGAAAACAGTGTACCTACCTCATTTTGTTGGTGCATGTTACCTGTGGGCCTTATTTGAAATTTACCCTTGGGCATAACGTATATAGTTAAGCATTTAGTGTGCGTAAAACCACTTGATAAAATGCAAAATCTAATTTTACCAAAATAAGTATAACACTAACTATTATACAATATTTAATTAAAACGATTTTTAATTTTCATAGAATGGGGAAAACGATAAAGTAAAAAGAAAAACAATAATAAGCGAATTTCAAGAAGGGGGTTAAAACTGAGAGACATTAAATCCCATATTGAAATATCAAGTATTTCACGAGTAAAACGAATTAATTTTTAAAATTTTAAAGATGAATTTGTATTGGCAGGAATATAAAAAATGTTATTAAGTTTACACTATGTTTTAAGGTTAAATACATCATATTTTCGTTATTCATTTCTTACAAGATTTTCATATAGGAAATAGCAAAGAATCGAACAAATCATAAACCAAAATGACAAGAACAGACTAAGGTTTATTACTTATGCATTATGAATATAAGCACAGTTATACGGAATTATAGATTATCATAAAAAGTATCCTTTGTGACAGAAAGTATGTAAACATTTTGAAAAAAAAAAAATCTTAACACAAAACAATGTAAAAGTCCACTTAAGGTCTGTACAAAAGCATGCTATACAGTATAAGTAAAAATACAAATTCAAATGTCATGAGCAAGTGATATTATGAATACACTTCTTGAAAGTAGAGGCAAGTTTTGTAAAAAGTATGGAGGCCAAATGAAAGCATGCATTCCCAACTAAATGATTGACTTTTCTACCTTGCTTTCTTTGACAATGATTGAAAAACATTGCGAAATTATTATATTATCAAATTCAATGACAATAAACACATGTTTTTTGATTGAATAATGGCAATATAACAATTATTGTTGCTTATTAAAATAGTTTCAAAGAAATATAAAATATTATATAATGTATATATATGTAATCAATTGTTTGAAACATATCAATATGTGTATATGTCAACTGCATTTAATACAAAAAAAGCAATCGGAATCATGCCTCCGATCAATATGATATTTGTAAGAGGAAGGAACATTTAAATCAAAGCAAATGGCTTTGTTACAGGATACAATCAATAATTTTCCAATCAAATTTAGTAATTGATTTTCAGTTTTTCATTATTATTCTGAGTCTCCCAATCACTTATGACTTAATAATTATTCTCATATCTTTAATGTCCAAAGAAAATGAACACTATTACTTTTGTAGTCTTCTAATAAATGATATTTCATACATGTTTCTTTATCATCCCAGTACACATATTCATGTATAGCTGTAGCATCACTGCAAATCCCTCTGATCACATTCAATATAGTACCACTGTACATGTACCTCTTATTGTCACTGCTTTGGTTATCCGTCATCAATCATAAATTGTGTGATGACCAAATTCTGTCCATTTAATCTATAAATAGAATATAAGAGACGCATGAAAATTATAAAAAGATAACATTAATTTTAAAAGCTGTTAAAACAGCTTGGGTTAGAGAAGGGTGTTAAATTCATGTTCAAAAGTACTTTTACTACAGTTGATATCATCTATGTGATCAGTTAGAAAGGAATAATCCTCCCTTTAATTAAACATATTATTGTAAATGCATGCTACGTTATTCCTGTTTTTGACTTATGTCTTTTGAGCTCTTGGTTTTAGCTATAAGCCAGGCAACTAGGGGTTAATGTCTTGAAATCTAAAACAGAAGAAGAGTTATTAAATAGATAAATTGTTATGTATTGCAAGTACATGTGATATGATTGCAGACAATAACATAATCGATAGTTTAAACAATTAAGAACATACAAGGCATAGGCATTGACATGGTCCGTATTAGCAGATTGGCGAATGAACTGTGCACTGTGTGGCTACAGTTTGAAATTTGACGATGCGTCACCTGTACAGGTTATAACTTCATATATTTCACATGCACATCAGCGTTTTCCTCTTTCTGTCGGTAGATGATTTTGTCCTTTGGCAAATATTTCTCTTTTTAACGCATTGTTTTATTCAAACTTTTGTTCCATGTCCAATTATGTTTGATTGTTTTCATTGTATTTAAAATATTTACTCTAATGTATTGTGTATGTATGAATTATATTTCTTAGTTATATATCTACGTTTTATATTCATATATCTAAATGTCATTTCACAGAATACGTAATAATTTAACGTGTTATGTTCGAATATAAAGGTTCACACCTCCGTTTATATATATATATATACATACGTCACCTTTGCTGATGAGGGTTAGATTGTCCAAAACACGTTATATGTTGACGCACTTTATTAGTAAGATCCATTTTGAATCAACACAACATGTCATGTTAGCGTATGTATATTTCAATGTACTCCGCACAATAATCTAAAATGATTTTAAAACACACAAACATATATATTGATAAATCCAGTCATGTTTTGCAGAAACTTGCAGATTATAGCATGTCTAACTTTGCAATAATAAATAAGCTGGTATGTTTATTAAAAATATACCATATATATATCATTAACACACAAATGTGCGTATTTCTGCTATAGTATGAACCTTGAATTTTATTATCACATAGGCATACCGCTTTTTCAAAAATCATATTTGAGTTAAAAAAAAAGACGTAACACTTACCATTCCTGAATCATGTCTTTTCGAAAATAGTATTTCAACTTACAAAAGTATCTTGGTTTTCAACCACTACAGATGCAGATCTTTTCAGCTTTCGGTTTGTAAAAAATCAAACACAGACAGGTTATATCAGCCCATACAACCTGCCTAAAACCTAAATAACTAATAAAATGTTACTAGTATTTCTACCAAACATTTTAAAACTACGACTAATTGAGCCTTCCTTAATTTTTTTTTAAATTTCGTTTACATTTCTTAAAAGTTATCAAATTGTAATTCAATACGTATAATGCTCAGGACAAGTTATATCATTTCAGGGACAAATCAAATTCAACAGGGAAAACCTGGCTACTTTATGATTATATATCAAATTCTAGGTACTGGAACAGGTAAACCGAAACCTTTGTGTCAATACCTGTTTACGAGAAATTGAACGGAAAGCTGTCAATGCAGAAAAAATAAATCATTGAGCCCCGTATGTTCTTATTTGTTTAAGCTATGGATTATTTTCTTATCTACAGTCATACCACAGGTACTTGCGATACATTACAACGTATCTGTGTATTCACTTTCTATAAAGAAGGTATCGTGGCGGGTGACACATGTGTAGCTGGAAACGCTTACCATATCGCGATCACCTTGTTTCGCTTCTAGTTTTGTAATAGAAGTTCGTGATGTTTCCATTTTTAGGCCGAAGGCTCAAAGTGATCTTTTGTGATCCGTCTTCGTCTGTCGTCTGTCGTCTGTCGTCCGTCGTCCGTTGTCCTTCGTCCTTATTCCGTCGTCCGTAAACTTTCATATTTTGAACTTAAACTAAAATACTACTGATGAGATGTCATTGAAACTTCATAGGAATGTTCAGTTCAAGGTCCTGACCAAGTGTAGTTAGTTTTCGGGTCCGTCAGTTATCCTTGAAATTCTATTTTGAGCTAAAACTCCGATTCTTTTGAAGGGATTTCATTAAAACTTCATAGGAAAATTCAGTATACTGTCTTGAAAAGGTGTTGTTAATTTTCAGACTGGTCAGACATTTAAGACGGCTACTGGCGGCCATTTTGAAAATCTGGTAGACTTTTTGATAATATTTGTACTTACAAAGTTGTAAGAAATTCGACAAAGAATATTTCAGCAAAGTTTCAAGATCACAGGGTCAAAGGTCAAGGTCATGGACACATCGAAAGACAGAAAATGCTCATTTTTCAAAACTGTAGACTTTTTGTATACACATATGTATTAAAGAGTTGTAGGGAATAATGCGAGAAATATTTTGACAAAGTT
>JAUMGZ010197981.1:0-12726 GCA_032359645.1 Pododesmus macrochisma | reverse complement strand
ACCAAGGCGGGCGACACATGTCTTATTGATAAGGAGACAACAAGGCGGATTACACATGTCTTATTGACACGGAGACAACACGACAGGTGACATATGCCTAATTGATACGGAGACACCAAGACAGGTGACACATGTTTAATTGATACGGAGACACCAAGGCGGGCGACACATGTATACTTGATACGGAGACACCAAGGCGGGATACACATGTCTAATTGATACGGAGACACCATGGCGGGCGACACATGTCTAATTGATACGGAGACACCTAGACAGGTGACACATGTTTAATTGATACGAAGACACCAAGGCGGGCGAAACATGTCTTATTGATAAGGAGACAACAAGGCGGATTACACATGTCTAATTGATACGGAGACACCATGGCGGGCGACACATGTTTTATTGATACGGAGACACCAAGGCGGGTGACACATGTCTTATTGATACTGAGACACCAAGGCGGATGACACATGTCTAATTGATACGGAGACACCAAGACAGGTGACACATGTTTTATTGATACGGAGACACCAAGACAGGTGACACATGACTTATTGATACTGAGACACCAAGGCGGGTCACACATGTTTAATTGATACGGAGACACCAAGGCGGGCGACACATGTCTACTTGATACGGAGACAACAAGACAGGTGACACATGCCTTATTGATACTGAGACAACGAGGCGGGTGAAACATGTCTAATTGATACGGAGACAACAAGGCGGATGACACATGTCTCATTGATACGGAGACACCTAGACAGGTGACACATGTCTTATTGATATAGCGACAACAAGGCGGATGACACATGTCTAATTGATACGGAGAAAACAAGGCGGATGACACATGTCTCATTGATACGGAGACACCTAGACAGGTGACACATGTTTAATTGATACGAAGACACCAAGGCGGGCGACACATGTCTTATTGATAAGGAGACAACAAGGCGGATTACACATGTCTTATTGACACGGAGACACCAAGGCGGGTGACACATGTCTAACAGGAAACGCTCACTCTTTGCGAACAACTGGTTTTGCTTTTTAGTTTTAACAGGAAATTTCATGTTTTCCTTTTCAGTTTAACATTTGAATGTTTTTGTTTTTTTCTTTGCGAGTCCTCCGCGTTTTAATAGCGATCTTTTTTGTTTTTTTTTGTTTTTTGTTTGTTTGAAAGCAAAGAATAATCTATGAATACGTTACTAAAGGAGGAGTTCGCAGCAAAGAAGGTTATACTTCCTACAAGATTTTTTTCTTCGATTTTTCTTTTCTGAATTTCAACAATTGTCGATTCATATATTCCGTATAATGAACGGTGCAGATTTTGCCGTTATTATAGAGTTAAGATGTCTTTGTATATAGATATACGTATATTGTCAAAGCAATCGACAGAGCTCCGTGCTACATATGTAACCCGAGGGTTACTTTCTTGCCGAGTAATATGGACAAATGTAATAGCCAGTATTTTATTTCGACATAGACATTAAAATAGAATCAAAGCGTTTAATGACCAAATGTATGTCTTTCCGGACATTGCAGTATGATTAATGTGATGATCTATAAACACGATGCCGACGTAGATTGAAGCGTCCATGCGCTGTTGTTTTTACACAATAACGGTGAGCGAATTGATGATATTCATTAAAAATGTTGTTTTCAATCTTTGTACCGCGATTTTTTTTAAATGATAGTCATGGATCAGCATGTATTCAAAAACCCTCTTTTCTCAGTTTGATAAATATACCTTGCTTAGTTTTCAAAGCACCATGCATTTTTAGTTTTTATATCGGGTTTTATCCCGTTTCAACGGATGAGTTTTCTTTTTTCCCTTTCTTAGTTTTTGCTGGCATTGTATTTTGGAGTTTTAACTTTGTTTTTTCATGTAATTTCTGACTTTTGGCCTTGATAATTTTGAATTGTTGGTAATAAATTACAATAGCAATAATCCTCAGTATTCAATTTTTGTATCTTGATATTTCTCTTGGTTGTTTTCTTTTGTTGTGACAGTTGTCCTAGGAGAAAGTTACTGCGGACGGGAAAGGCTGAATGTTACAGATAAAATAAGCAAGGACTACAAACGTCTTGGGATATTCCGAAGAACTCGGTGCCGCTACCAGCTTCTAATGTCAAACTTAATTTTCAAACCTTTTATCGAATTAGATTCGCACATTTGTTAGATTTTAATGTTTTCTTTATCTCGATAATTGTATTGAAATAGGACGATCTCGTTTCGCTAGTTTCGTTCGATCCGGTAATTATACACCATAAGGTCTTTATTTCACGTAAAATTTGATTATCGAGTTTGACTAAACAACGGTTCTCCAATGATGACGGTTGGGCCTCGCCTAAAAGCCAGATAATTGGAGAATGTATACGCGACTCTGTTCTTTTTATCATATTGTCAGCCCCGATAACTCTACTTTTAATGGAGATTTCACACCTCGCGGAAAATTCCATATATCCACAGAAGACGTTAACACCAGAGAAAGCCGCTGGAGTATACGACGCATCTAGCTAAACGTTGTACCCGTAAAAATTATACATTGGCCGCGATTCGACGGAGCTGCTGACATTGCGAAAAATCACTAACCATCAATCTACTCATTTTTTAAAAGAAATAAATGGTTTACTTGGTACATGTGTGATGTACGAAATCGTAGTGTTTTAACATTAAACGAAAATCATGTTGTTAAATCAAAATACACGTAATTGCTTTTCTTTAAATTACAGTTTATATTCAAAACAACTTTGAAATAAGGTCGCTGCATTATTTTATTTAAGAAAGATATATAAGAGGATTAAAGACATTGAAATATGTATTTTTCATTCCATTCTTTATGTATGAATGTCAAATGAGCTGCATGGTCGGTTTCCAGGAACTACATGAATGTATGTGGCGATTGATTAATAACAGACCACGTACATGGCAACGTATGGTGCATTGTCATACACGCATACACACAAAAACGCACTCACGTACTCACACATACACACACGCAAACAGACAGGCACGTACGCACACAGGAACGACAGGTACACACTTTTCGTTCAATAATCATATGAATATAATTTTTTTTATAAATATTTTGAATAACAAGTCCTCTTTAACATTAAATCCAGAATTTGAGCTGATATAACATTTTCCGTTTTAAAAGTTATTATTGCTTTAAAAAAATAATCATCTGATGATCTTTGATTTGTTAGTTTTCAAAAAATATGTTCAACATTCTTTTACATAATTCTAAAAGTAATTGAAGTCATCGTCCTTTCAGTAAGCAGGTCAATAACAAAACAAATCACCTTAGGAGTTTGGGGAGCTAAGAAATATACTTCAACAAATAACAGCATTATAAACAATCACATGTGTTATAACTAATACAACTCCAATTATAAATTGTAAAATATGGACCCAGCAACACATAAGGCGACAAGGAATACGACGATGATATTTATAGTTTAATGAATGAAACATCGAATTTAATATTTGATTATTACATTGAATCACCACGTCTTTGATCAATTTAAGAAACCTTCTGCGTGGTTATAAAAAAACCTACATGGATAAAAAAGAACCAATCGATGATTCGTGAAAAACAGCCTTTTGAAGATCTACGTAGCTATAAGGTTTACTTCGTATATATCAGGATGTTCAAGTCCCAACAATTATATCCTCACTATTTTAAAATCGTTCATTTCCCCAAAATGGAACTATATAACACGTGTTTTATAGAGAACATTGATATATGTCAATGTCTTTGAATGACAAGATATTAAGAAAATCCAATACAAAACTACAAGATAACCAAATATGACAATGGTTTTAATTCAATACACTTTAATATGAACTGATAAAGTTTCCGACAGAAAAATAGTACATTTTAAAAAAAAATAATCGTCAAGCAACACTTTAATCGCGTTCTCGGTGTGAGTAGAATTCACAACGCACGTGAATTCTAGAATGAAATCTTGTTTGACGATGGATGCAACGACTTAATGGCGCGAAGCTTTTTCTTCCCTTCGGGTGAACTGCAAATTAAATTTCGCCAATCTTTCTAATCAACATTGAACATTTCAAGCTAGTTTCCCCGAAAGCGCTGAGACGAAAAATCTTCCAAGATTAGGTTAGGACAAACTTATGTGACGGTGACAATACCAGACAGCACGCGAGACTGGTGAATGGTGCTGAGTGAGTGACGTATGCGTGAAGACTTTATATTTGGTAATGATTGGAAAATCGTTCTTTTGACTTATCCCAACTGTCAAGTTTGATAAGAAAGGTGAAATAAGGGCTCAGATAGTTTTCTTTCGTCATTGTTTGTTTGTTTTTTTGAGTCGTTGCTTTTCGTATTGATTTTTATTTACGTTTTCTTTAGTCTCAAACGTATTTTTCGTGGATTCAAATATGTCATGCATTTAAAATGTACAGATGTTCAAGAAAGAGAGAAAGTCAATTGTCATGTACCAAATCAACCCTACTGTATCAATACGATGATCTGACGGGCCATGCAACTCGGAAACCCGTATCACACATACGTGAGATACGGAACTGCACTACTTTTGAAATGAAAATCCACTTTTGATGGAATATCTTTATTTGGAGATATTTGTTCTTGAATGAACAAACCTTTCCGATGTAAGATAGACGTTTTATGTGATAAAACCTAACTAGTCACGCGACGGAACAGCAATTGTTCGTAATGACCATATTTACGACCTTTGAACTTTACAACCTAGTGTGGTTAAGAAATTGTATCAGATATTGATATTATATATTTAGCGAATAACTGCAATGTAAAACACGCCTGTAATAAGCGACTGTATCTTTTGACTTTAGCTATAACGATGTTGCAGTTCTTACTAAGTTTCTTTATCTACAGCCATCAAATTCTCTTTGGAAAATGAACATTTCTCTTTTAGCACATACATAAAAAAACCATCGCTTTATGTATTGAATGCTTACAAGTGCAATCAGATATATTGCTTTAAGTGAATTTAATTCAATCAACAACTTTATTTTCGGGTGGCCTTTTATATACTTTAATTAAACTAACACTATTTTGCATGGCTCCCGCCAAGTTCAACGCGGTTTACAGCGTAACACCAGCGAATAAACAATATAACCGCGAGCCATGTAAAACGCAACATTTGTCGCAAAACACAGATAACATTCATCGAACGAAACTCGAATTTGTAACTTATATTTACATTAAAGATGGAGATCTAGTGACAGTACCAAACAACCACATAAATAGTACAGGGTGTTAAAAACCGGACTAATTACGAGAAATTGAAGGCATATGAAGATTGTATCTCGACTCAATGTGTCAATAACTACAACCCGGCACAAAGAGACCGTTCCGCTAGTTCGACTCGATCTATAGATAAAGGTACGTTTCGGTGGGTTTATGTTCCCAAATTATTTCAACAAGATCGTTAACGGGCGCAATTTAAATATTTAAATGTTGACAACTTAATCGCGTTTTGTCGATGCACGTACGGACATGTAAAATGTAATATATAATAAAATTAACATAGCGATAAAATCATTATATTTAGAATTAAATGCAATGATTCAGTGTTTTCTTTCAGTCCTAGAATGTTAGTAACTTATACATTCTACCGTTGATCTAAATAGAAAATGTATGTATGATTTCAAAGTCACTGAGACTAGTTTTAGACTGCATCCCTCTATTTGTGTATCACAAGTAGACTACATATATAGTCAACTGGCGTTGAATTCATATAGGGAAGAAACCAGTCCATCTTGTTTCTTTAGTTTTGAACATCAGCCTCTTTATCAGAGAGAGAAAGGAAACAAACGATTCAATTTATAGTAAATCTATTTTATGGTGTTTTCCTAAATTCCTTTTATTACTAGAGAATATGTAAAGTTTGCCATTTCTACTCATTGGTCACTATAGCAACTATAACAAAGTCCATCGGCGATATCTTGTGTAGCTTGTTTCATAAACAGTTAATTTACTTAACAAGATTTATGGTTATACATAGCTATAATAAAACATTTTTAGGTAGATCTATATGTATGTGGGAAAAGGACAATTTCCTTTCTTTATTTTTTGTTCATTTTTTTTTGAATTTGTTAAAACTGCCGCTTTGTACATGTATAAGAGTATAATATTTCTGTGCATCAGTCACTTTTGAATAGCGTAAGCGTATATATGTATATATGTCCGATGTACGTTGAGCGGATTGTGTTGTGTTCTTGATTGCATATTTCGGCAATATTCACTGATCAATTATACACACGTCCATGAATCATCTTTAAGAATCTTCCCATGAATGCGGTTTTTTTCTTTTTTGTTTTCTTTTACAAACAGTGTAAAGTAATGTATCTTGTTACATGTATCATCTGAACCGATGTGTATAACTTACGTGTTTCTACCCAAATTATTTTCCCTGAAAATAGTGATATTCATACACTATAAGTAGTTTACAGAGACTATGCTTGGCATATTTTATGAATATCTTGACAAACGATAAATTTAATTTTTGAGGTGTTTTATAAAACCGCTGAATCCAAAGTTAAAGAACATTCCTACGCATTGTGTCGTCGTCACCTGTCGACATCGTCTTTAACAATAGTTACGTATGTTTGTGTTGCTATATTTACAATAAGTAAACATGTAAGTAAAGCTCTAACTACAAGAAGTTATCAATGTATGATTAACATACTTATATTCCACGGAGACTCCAGTTTCTAATTAGTCATTTCTTATTTTATAGTTAAAGAAGACAATTATAAATTCATAAAGTTGATGAATAACAACTAGCCCTTCTTTATTAGGCCCTTACATTATTTCGAAACATCAACGTAATAAAATTCTCTTGAAATTGTTTAGAAAATTACATTTACATAATTTTGTTATTCTTCAATAAATAAATGAATTGGTTAAGTTGAGCTGTTAAGAAAAATAAAGTGTATTACAATATACATATATAGACAATATAAAATATTGTACATGGCAATACAATGTACCGAAGGATCTTTCTTTAACAACGGGATTTGGGTGAATTGGTTTAATTGAAGCCTCTCTCATCAAACTGGTAAAATCAAATTCATGGTTGAAGGGAGATAACTCGTAAGTGTTGACTTCAAATTGAGCAAAAAATTAAAGAAATAAGTATAATAAGACTAAAGCACGCTTCATTGTATGCCAACTCAAAAGAAATTATACAAGTGAACAAGTTCATACCCCGAATGAACGGCTATAATAAAACTAAAATCTTTGTACGACCGAAACATCTCTCAGAATCACGGATGACGTCATCATTGAACAAAGTTAAAATACTTAAGAATGACTTTTTGATGATGATGATGTTGATGATGATGATGATGATGATGGTGGTGGTGGTGGTGGTGGTGATGATGATGATGATGATGCGGAACAGGAATGATTATATTACGATGATGATGACGACGCACTGTTGAACTTTAGAATGATGATGTGATATTATTATGTTAAGATTGTTCACATTTATACATTGATAGCCCCGATATTCATTGGCTGATAAGGCAGCGTCACTTTTCGTGAAGCCATTTATTGCCTGATATGTATCTTGATTTATATATATATATATATATTATATACATATACGTGAATTACACCCCAATCTTAATGGTACATCTGTTTGATTACAAACCAGTTAAAAAGTATTTCAGTGAATGGAGTGTGAAGAACGTAAGAAGAACAAGAAAAAAGAAGGCGTTTAACAGGATGAAACTTGCATGCAATATTATCGGTTTTTATATCCGTATAAGTTAAATCTATTATAAGCAACTAGAGTTTATCATCCTTTAGCTCACGGGACATCATCATCATCATCATACAATATTTTATGCTTTTAAGAGTAGCTTAGCAAAAGATCGGAGAGGACGCTTCTTTGCTTGGTTTTTTTATACAAGGATAATTCAATGTTAAACGTTATAGAAGAGTAGTCGGAATCGATGTGTTAAACGTTCTATCAGAGTAGTCGGAATCGATGTGTTAAACGTTCTAGCAGAGTAGTCGGAATCGATGTGTTAAACGTTCTAGCAGAGTAGTCGGAATTGATGTGTTAAACGTTCTAGCAGAGTAGTCGGAATCGATGTGTTAAACGTACTAGCAGAGTAGTCGGAATCGATGTGTTAAACGTTCTAGAAGAGTAGTCGGAATCGATGTGTTAAACGTTTTAGCAGAGTAGTCGGAATCGATGTGTTAAACGTTCTAGAAGAGTAGTCGGAATCGATATGTTAAACGTTATAGCAGAGTAGTCGGAATTGATGTGTTAAACGTTCTAGAAGAGTAGTCGGAATCGATGTGTTAAACGTTCTAGAAGAGTAGTCGGAATCGATGTGTTAAACGTTCTAGAAGAGTAGTCGGAATCGCTGTTACACTCCCTTCTGAGCTCTCCTTTCTGTCCTCTCCTTCTGCTTCGGCTCCCATTCCTGCTTTTATTTTATTTTTCTGTCATTGTGGATTTTCTTCTGTTTTATATTGCTTGCCAAATTTCACCTATAATTAGTAAAATTTGGGTTTAGTCTTATTTCAGCCAATACTATATATGTATGATTCGCTTGATGATTAATAGTACCAACGATCGATCAAAAAAGCCTTTATTTTATTGTTAATGCATTGCAGCAAACCGTGGAAGACATCCACATGTGTGACGTCATCATGAGACACAATGAAACGTGTACACTACGAACAGAGGATAGCAATGTCTGGTAATAAGCTGCATAGCCACTAATTTTGCGCGCGTTTAACTTAATAAACATTTCATACGCTTTAACACTGCATTTGTACATACTTTTCCAAAGTACATGTGTGAATATTCTGTATCAGACAACATGATCTTTCAACTTGCCAAAATAAATGGAAAAATAAAATTTGAAGAAAAAAGTGAGTATGATTTATGCGAATAGTATGCAGATGTCTGATGACGAATAGTTTTATATTAAAATTCCGAAAGATGATTTGTCAAATCTAATCTACTATTTTCTATCTTTATTTTTACCAATTGAGTCGTCTGCTCTCACCTGTCTATGATGGCGATATTCCTCTTCATGGGTCAGCGCTAACTGCTACGGATGGTCATAAATTCAATATTAATATTTTTAATATAGAAATAACCACTGTTTCTTATCAGTAAAACGCTCACATTATTTTCACATTGAAAGCTATAATGTTTTTTGTCGGAAAATAAATTTAAAACATTTTAAAATTATCGCGAAGCGTATCACGAAAAGTACACGTCGAGCTAGGCACGAATGCAAAGTTGAAGTTTTGCATGACCGAAGAAGTCACTACCCATGAAAATGTTTAACATTGTAGGCATAAATTGTCTGTCAAATGATGCAAATAAAGTCTGATGTCTCTTTTAATAAACGTCACACACAAAGAAACATGAATATAAACAAAAATAAAAAAATACACTAAAGATCGTTATCGCACCGAGTTAACATTGTCCGCGCCCTCAGAGCTACGGTTGTTTTATATCCGCTCAACTAGAACGGTAATGCTGGGACTTGTTTGTGAATATTATTTTTTTTTCTGTATACATCATTATTTCAAATGAAATTTGAATAAAGCAGATACGTTTTTTCCAAATTAATATCACCAACGGCAGAGAAAATACAAATCATGTTTTGTCCGGTTTGGTTCAACAATCGTACTAATAAGACATCAAATTAAAATCAAATTCGTGACTAATGCAGGCCGCTTGATACATACAGGCTACTTAAACTGAGGTTATTCAGTGTATGGTCATCAAAAATATACACGTGTAATGTAGAATAAAAAACAAATTTAATGAGAAAAAATCGGCTATTTTCTAACGCTGTTTCCTACAACTTGGATTAAGAAGTATTTGTGAAATGGTTACAACGTACACTATTTTCATAATTGTCTTTTTGTTACGCCACGTTCATCTTTTCCAGACACTTAATCAATCAATAATTTTCAACCCTCTTCTTTTATTGAATCATTTTATTCAAAACGTTGAATATATTGAAGAAGAAAACTTGAATTCAAATAAAGTTTATTATCTCAACAAATATGCAATAAAGAAACCTTCAACGAGGTCTTAGTCTTCAAAAGCGCGTCCTTCGTTGTTGATTATGGGAAAGTGACCACTGTTTATAAATAATTGGGATGTTTTAAGATAATCCTTAGTCCTACGTTTAATAGAACAAGTTTTAAAAAAAATAAAAAATAAAATTGAGTGATAAAAAAATCTCGGCTATTTCCTAACGCTATTTTCTTAAGCTGGGATTTAGAAGTATTAGTGAAATGACGATTGAATTTACCGAGAGTTACAATTTCACGTGCAACCTTACGCAGTGTTTAAAACTATTACCAGTGTATATCGAGATACATCATAGCATATAACCGCGGAATGATAAGCGCTAGGTAGCACTATTATGTAACTACTTGGTCTGTCAAAACCTTGACCGGACACCCTTATATATATTTTTTTTCTATTGCAAACTGACACAAAACACTTGATTTAATTTCATCGAATCTATTGATACATATTACACCTACCTATTCTTATTTTTAGAAATTCAATAAATCAAATATCGGAGGCTACTTAACTTCC
The DNA here is from genome assembly GCA_032359645.1 of Pododesmus macrochisma. Classification (NCBI taxonomy): domain Eukaryota; kingdom Metazoa; phylum Mollusca; class Bivalvia; order Pectinida; family Anomiidae; genus Pododesmus; species Pododesmus macrochisma. Next base: position 2,118 of record JAUMGZ010197981.1, on the reverse strand, counting down.
TGATGAGGATACGGTTCGTCTATACAAAGTATGTATTACAGTCAATAAGGCCTTATATTCGGCGGATGAACAAATTAACACGAACATTACTGTATAACGGAAATGCCGAGGTCAAGGTTATTTCAAGGGTGTGTTTTTCGTGCCTTGTTCTAACTCGGATCATAAAGGTTTTTTTGAGCAATCAAATAAAGCATTTTTAATTACATGTGTGTATGTTTACAAAAAAAACTTGTGTTCAGTGGTGAATCTGCTGTATTTGATCGCACCTTAAATAAATTATAAACAATTTTGTTGTTGTTGTTGTTGTTGTTGTTGTAACATCAGAACACAGACTACAACATGATAATATTGTGTGGTTGCTCTGTCGTCCCTGGTGTGCCCCAGTCATATTGTCACGCTTTCGCCGACACGCTTAGCTACGTTTGGAAACGTGACAGAACGTGGCTACAGTGTGAGCAAACGTGGAACAACGAGGTACAGCGTGGCATAACCAGTTCGAAATTTGCAAGTCGTTGTGGTCAGAAATAGGCCACAGCGGTGCGGCCAAAACGTGACACTATGAATTGGGCAATAGCATATTCTTTTTCGAACGCAAAAACATTTCGGCGATTAAAATACAAATGAATTTCACTTGCGCTGCTATCCATGAACGATTTTGTATTTCATTGAAGTAATTATTAGAATGTACTTAACATTTGACGCACCGTTTTACATTCAATTTTGATTTCCTGATTTCCCATGCAGTCAAGAGAAAGACAGATACTGCGCAACTCGTATACAATCAAAAGATCTATACGCAACCAAAAAGCAAATGAACGAAACACACATCATGTTTTTTTGAAGAACAGTACTCCTCGTTAAGGTGTAAACATCAGAATCTTTTTTCAGTTATGGAAGAATGTTTTATCTTGTATTGAGCGTACTTTAAAACAAATCATTGTATCACTTGATTTTTCTTTCTTGTACTTTCTTTGAGGTATCCTTAACATATTGTGGAAGTTATGTTAAACCCTCATAATACAACCAAAACCTGAACTGAAACCATTGCAGTCACAAGTAGGATAACACCGTCGTAAACGTAACCTTGACCTCTGACCCAGTGACCCTAAAATTGATCCCAAGTGGCCTTCACACACGTAACGCCTATACACGCAGGCTTCAGGAACAAGAGTAAATGCACCAAACTTAAACACAGATACATATTACAATATTCCCTCCGCTTTTGTAAGATGGGTGATAAAACGTACACATTCAGGTAACTCGAAAGCGACATAACTCGAATACGTTAAAATGAAATACAGATAAGTTGTATTTGTTCAAAAAGTACGAAAGCCTATTGAGCTCATTTTCGTAGGAGGAATTTTTTTTTTTTAATAACGCGAAACTTACGCATTATAACGCGAAACTAACGCGTAATTACGCGAAACTTACGCATTATAACGCGAAACTAACGCGTAATAACGCGAAACTAACACCTAATAACGCGAAACTTGCGCATTATAACGCGAAACTAACGCGTAATAACGCGAAACTAACACGTAATAACGCGAAACTTATGCGTAATAACGCGAAAATAACACGTAATTACGCGAAACTTACGCGTATTTACGCGAAACTAACGCGTTATAATGCGAAACTAACGCGTTATAATGCGAAACTAACGCGTAATTACGCGAAACTAACGCTTAATAAGGCGAAACTTACGCATTATAACGCGAAACTAACGCGTAATAACACGAAACTTACACATTATAACGCGAAACTAACGCGTAATAACGCGTAACTAACGCGTAATAACGCAAAACTAACGCATAATTACGCGAAACTAACGCGTATTTACGAGAAACTAAAGCGTATTTATGCGAAACTAACGCGTTATAACGTAAAACTAACGCGTAATTACGCGAAACTTACGCATTATAACGCGAAACTAACGCGTAATAACGCGAAACTAACACGTAATAACGCGAAACTTACGCGTAATAACGCGAAACTAACGCATTATAACGCGAAACTAACGCGTAATAACGCGAAACTAACACGTAATAACGCGAAACTAACACGTAATAACGCGAAACTTATGCGTAATAACGCGAAAATAACACGTAATTACGCGAA
>JAUMGZ010197970.1:0-12728 GCA_032359645.1 Pododesmus macrochisma | reverse complement strand
GCGAACTGGCACCAACTGGCGCTGGCCCAGTAGACTCCTAGCATAAGGGTGAATAATCTAATATTAATTTGAAACAGAAAGACAAAGAGAAGTATAAAACTGTAATAAAATGTTAACTATAGAATTTGATGCAGATTAATACTTTAAACATGACATATAATGGTCTCACCTCCTTTGTATGTTATTGTTATTTAACTGTGAATTGGAATAAGTTAAATGTAAAACTACACACACCCACACTGTTACCATCTTCGCTAGCCAACATATATAAACCAACCACTTTCTTTCAGTTCGCTTATTTAGTAGTGAAACATAGTGTAGCGAAAATTGGCTTGCAAAGATGCACTATCACATATGTATTAACTTTGATTATCTTGTATACAATGTATACAACATATAGTTTTGACAGAATCATAAGTTGTGATATTTAAATTCCTTACATATTTAAGATCCATGCATGAGATTGATACAGTCTCAGCAATGAAGTAATAAGAACAAAGAAGAAATGCTGCCTATAGTTTAAACTTACAATTTGTCTAATATTAAATGATAAACCAGTCAAATCATTACTCAATACAGCATAGGTAAATATAAACCAGGCTAAAAATATGTCAGTGAAGCAGAATTAAACTCTGAGATGTAAGTAAATACTTTATGTGTGAAATGGTAGTGTTGGTACACATATCATCTCCAAATAATGTTTGTTTCTGTTAGTAATGACCAAATACTTTACCTTTTCTCCAAACATGTCCGAGAGTTTACTGACAATGTCCTGGAATCCTGTGTTTAGGGACTCGTGGTATTCTTTCTGTTCTGTAGTAATCAGTGTTGCATTCAGATCTAAAGCATCATTGCACACAGACACAAACTCTCTGTTAAAATACAACATGCAGATGTTTTACGTTACATTAGATACAACCGAAACACTCATTTTACACAATTAGATACAACCTTCACTTGTATAATATTCAAAACAAACATCCTGTCATAATACTTTTGTATGATGCATAATAAACAACCTACTGGTAATAAATAAATCTTTTGAGTCAAAATATTATACAAGTGTTGTTCTGTTTTTTGTTTGTTTGTTTCATTGGAGTTTAACGTCCCTTTAACCTACAGACACTTTGACATGATACTTCACTCGATCACATTATCTTGACACCATGCCAACCAGTCCTCCTCCTACCCAATAATGCTAAGCACTTAGTAGGGAGCGAGAAGATTACCTAATGTGACCCGGCCAAGAATTGAACCCATGCCTACCGGATCATGAGGTGAATGCTCTACTTGTGAGCTACTATGCTATTTTTTATTCAAACTTTTTTGGTTAATGAAGCACATACTAACTTTCCTTGAAATAATCAAATTCAAACAATTTTCATTTCAAATGTTGCATCAACCTGGCTAAAATTCTGTTACAGTGCGCTAATGACACAGCAGTATATGTATTCAATGGCTATAAAACCCAGGTGCCAGGTACTACTACTGCAGCCTAAATATTCCCTTTAGATATCAAAGATGCTTACCTAAACATATCTTTAAGATTCTCTACTGTGTCTGGGTGGAAGGACTGAACTTTCTCTTTTGCTAAAAATGCCTGGGCATACCCTAGAGGTCCTGCATTTACCTGTAGAACAACAAATATAAAATGAACACACAAGTAGGTAACTGTGATGACACAACTAAGAAATACAAAGAAGTTGATGTTATAACAAGTCTGGTGTATTGGTATATCAAAACGCATATCATATGTTTATCTGACTTATCCATTGAGAGAGCAACATTGCTGAAATTAATGTGTACAGAAGTATATATTGTGAAGTAGAATTCAGGGAAGTTATATTTGTCTTGAATTTGATAAGGGTCACATGAACTGAAGACAAGTTTACCTGGGCACTGACGCTACCCTGGAGACGAAGCTGCAACTTCTTGAGATCTGGTCGAGACAGGTTAATCACTTCTCTCATATCCATTACTTTCTTCTGCATCTCATCAATAGCTACCTCTATAGGCTGCAGTACAACATCACGACCATTTACAATCTCAATCCTCTTCTTCACAAAGGGAAATGAATGCGAAGCTGGCAAAACAATGATTAGATATTATTGAAATGGTGCCACTGTGAAATCATATGAACACGTAATAGAAAAACCTATGTTTAACCAAAGCACACCAATTCTATATTTTCTTAGTAACTGATGGTTGTGCATAGCAAACCATAATACCTTAATACGTGTCATATTCTTCTTCTAATACAATTCAACATTCCTCAAATTGAAAAGAAGTCACCGAATCATGACTAATGTTCACCTTTCTTTTTTTACTATTCTTCAACCGGTATTTTAAAGGGAATTCAGTTTCTAATCTGAAATATGCTACAGCATCATAACTGCTTATTGACACCAATTATTTTGAATTAGTAATGAATTCTATATGAAATTAACAACAGCAAATTATCTCCCCTCCTATTGTGACATTAGTACCAGTAACCAAACCCTGTGACTGTGTACCGTTGTGCTACTTCTCATGTTGGATAGAGCCATGCCACATACAAGTAGCTAACTGACAGCTCTATGTCAAATGAGTAGTGGGATAGAGCCATGCCACATACAAGTAGCTAACCGACAGCTCTATGTCAAATGAGTAGTGATATAGAGCCATGCCACATACAAGTAGCTAACTGACAGCTCTATGTCAAATGAGTAGATATAAGACAAAACATGCATAATATATACCTGGAAATTTTCATCCAAGTTTAATTTTCGCCATTTTTGCCCTAAAATAACAGGGCAAATTTAATATGAAAGCGAAAATTTCCAGCTACATCGTCTTTTATTTCACAAATGAAATTAGGGCAAGTTTATCACCGAGGGAATGTGTTTTCTGTTGCCAAAAGAAGACAAATAACCAGGAGTGAAAATTTCCAGGTATAGAATACCATCTACTCCCTTACTTCCTTACTAACATGATGTACACTAACTATGCAAAGTCAAGAAATCTTACTAGTTAAAACTGTCCTTCGTTTACATTGCTCTCCAATCTCTCCATGGGCTTTACCACTTTTAGTGAATGGTGTTTCAAACATAAATCTTTTGATGTTGTTATGTCGTTCGAACTCTGTCACTCTCTTCTGTAACTCCTTGTCATCAAAGTAAGGTGTAACAAAGACCACTTGTATAGAGGCCAGCTTTGGGTCCAACTCTGATGGGATCACCTAGTTAAAGACACAACAATGATTACTTCTGTAGGTTACTTAACACAGAATAATCTATCCACATCTAGTTAAAGACACAAAAATGATTACTCCTGTTGGTTACTTAGCACAGAACAATCTATCCATATCTAGTTAAAGACACAATAATGATTACTCCTGTAGGTTACTTAGCACAGAATAATCTATCCACATCTAGTTAAAGACACAATAATGATTACTCCTGTTGGTTACTTAGCACAGAATAATCTATCCACATCTAGTTAAAGACACAATAATGATTACTCCTGTAGGTTACTTAACACAGAATAATCTATCCATATCTAGTTAAAGACACAATAATGATTACTCCTGTAGGTTACTTCACAGATGATAATATAACAATATAATATTGAAATGAACATAGGTATACTAATCATATAAAGGAAACTAACTAAGCAACTTTATCATTATAAAATATTGGTCTACTGCTATACCTTTTTGGAATCCTTGATCAGTTTAACATTGTCAACTCCATATTTCTCGCTGTACATCTCACTAAGTCTCTGACAGATCTCTGACAAGTTTGTCACTTTGGGCTCCTTGTATATGTATTCTTTACCATCTTCTTCTTCAAAGTACTGAAACAGTGAGTTATACTGTTAATAGTAAACTTACATCATACAAAACAACAATCTCTCTTTGCTTATAATATGAAATTTTACTCTTCTCTTACATCATTAAATACAACATTGTACCATTCTCTTACATCATACAACACATCATTGTACCATTCTCTTACATCATACAATACAGCATTGTACCATTCTCTTACATCACACAACACAACATTGTACCATTCTCTTACATCACACAACACAACATTGTACCATTCTCTTACATCACACAATACATCATTGTACCATTCTCTTACATCACACAATACATCATTGTACCATTTCTCTTACATCACACAATACATCAATGTACCATTCTCTTACGTTCTAACATCATCGTTACAACAAAACATTTTTTCTTTTACAGCATACAATTTTTCAGTGTATTCTTTACTTAAAGCACTTCAATCTGGGATCTGTAAGTGTGGAATGTGTTTTTGTATTTAGATGTCTAAATGACATCAAATAATAATACAGTTTTCTTGAGTTTTGGAAATTAAGTGTCATTTTCTGTGGATGTATTTGAATGTTAACTATGTGATACGTACCTGTCCATAGAAGGCCACTTTAAAGTAAGTCCCAAGAAGGCGTTTTCCAGAAATTGTAACTTCTATAACTTTTTGGTATGCCTCTGATAAACTTGCATAACTGGCAGACAATCTCTGTCAAATATAATTATCAAACACTGTCATAACAATATCTGTATATATTTGCAAAAAGACTCGTGGTTTTGACATCCTAGGTATAAAACGATGATTAGAAAGAAGTTAACAAACAAAACATTTTTTCAGCTGAGATGCATATTCCCAGGGCCAAATTTGTTTGTTTTTGATGATTCAATTTTTATATAAATATGAAAATGTATCTATATTTTTGTTTTTCTTTATCAACTGAGTCAGGTGCTGATGATCTGCTCTTTTTCTGTATTTTACATATCCATGAGTTACTCCCCTTGGAAGTTTAGGTATCATTGCTTCTCAATGGTGAGAAGGAAATTTGTAGACAAAATAGAAGAATTGATACATACTTAGTTTAAGTAATTTAGGATTGACACTCACCATTGGGAGGTTTGTGATACTATATTGAATGATGTATAAACAAATATTTTATGTGTAATTTCAACTAAAATATATCAAATTATCTGAATAATCACACCCACTCTATCCCATTTCAATATTTTCTTTAGTGTATCCAATTATATCAGTTTTTCTTTATGTTTCCCTTTATATCTGTAAAACTACTTAAATTATGTAAATTTGGACTAAGGGGAGAATACTCCTCCATATTGACAACTATGAAATTATAATATAATTCAAGATTCTATACACAAGTCAATCATACCTCATAATCTCTGTTGAACTCATAGATTGGTATAATGAGTTTATAGATTTCACCCAGAATCTCATAGCGATCACCAAGCTCTAGTGATTGTGAGGCTTTCTCCAGAAACTCAACCATTGTATCCTGTAAAATATAAATATATAAATGCAAAATTTAATACTATCGTCCTCGCTCCCATCTTGAACCAACTTTAAATGTTTAGTTATTTTTCAGAATACATTTGTATTCAAACATGTCTATTGTAAATATCACAATGCAATACTTACATAACTATGCAGAAATAATCAACATCAAATTGATGTGAAGGAATAAATATTACTTATGAATTTAATCTCAGTCTGAAAGACAATGGAAATTATAAATACTAACTGTTAACTGAACTAAAACAAAAGTAAAGAGAACCTCAGAACTGAACTACAGATCTGTGTGTACTGAACAACTTATCTCTCTTACTGGAACTACAAAACTCTGTAAACTGAACTCAGACATCCATTAACAGAATTCAAAAACTGTAAATTGAACTACAGACCTCTGCAACTAAAATTAAACATCTGTTAACAGAATTCAAAATTTGTAAACTAAATACAGACCTCTGTAAAAAAATAATAAACAGACCTCTGTAAACATATAAACTACAGACCTCTGTAAAAATATAAACTACAGACCTCTGTAAACATATAAACTACAGACCCCTGTAAAAATATAAACTACAGACCTCTGTAAACATATAAACTACAGATCGCTGTAAAAATATAAACTACAGACCTCTGTAAAAATATAAACTACAACCCTCTGTAAATATATAAACTACAACCCTCTGTAAACATATAAACTACAGACCGCTGTAAAAATATAAACTACAGACCTCTGTAAACTTATAAACTACAACCCTCTGTAAAAATCTTAACTACAACCCTCTGTAAACATATAAACTACAGACCTCTGTAAAAATATAAACTACAGACCTCTGTAAAAATATTAACTACAACCCTCTGTAAAAATATTAACTACAACCCTCTGTAAACATATAAACTACAGACCTCTGTAAAAATATAAACTACAGACCTCTGTAAAAATATAAACTACAGACCTCTGTAAAAATATAAGCTACAGACCTCTGTAAAAATATAAACTACAGACCTCTGTAAAAATATAAGCTACAGACTTCTGTAAAAATATAAACTACAGACCTCTGTAAAAATATTAACTACAACCCTCTGTAAAAATATAAACTACATACCTCTGTGTACTGGACATCTTGCATTCCAGAATCATCCTTTATGCCAGATTCCTCCACCTCTATATTGGGAGAGATTGCTTTGAAAGCCTGGCAACCTTGGGGGAAACATCCTACAAAAACAAAGGAAGTTTTAAAATCCCTTAAAGACTTAATTACCAGTAAACAACAAACACATTTGATAACAATACACTTAGAAAAACTATAATAACTAAATCTCCTGCTAAAATGTCATTAACATACATACAATATCTTTTAAATAAAAACATTTTCATAAGAAATTGACACGTGAGATTTTTGCTCTCAATGACCGATTGTCATTTCTTGGTCAAATCTTGATGTATAAAGCTGTCTGAAAATGTTTGAAAATTTCCTGAACTTTTCTTTATTTGTTTAATTTGCGCAACAAGATTTTGTAGCATAAATTTCCCCGAAAAAGTGTGCACATTACACAGGTATTTACGGTATATTTTTATAACTCTTCCTAAAACAATGAAGTTATGATGTAATTATCTACTTAAAGATTGAATTATTTTTGAATGCTCAGAGGACCAAACATTCGTAAAAAAAAAAGCATCCACTATGATAACAACAAAAATTGTTAAGATGCAAAAGCACAAATTTGTAAAATATTCAACTTACAACAATAAGAAGCATTGATAATCATTAAGAATTCAGTAGTTTATCATAGATACTTAACAATAACCACACTTTAAATCAAAATGGTAACAATCAACACACAAACAACACGTTCATATCAACAACAGAAAGTCAATTATGGGGGAAATGCACAAAGCACTGGAACATTTAAAAATCTTCAATCAGTGTTATAGGTCATAACAAAGCTTTTAACACACAGTCACACTTTTAAAACAATACATAATTATTGGTGTGTTTGTTTTATTGGAGTTTTACTTCCAGACTGTAGTCAACACATTTTACATAATATTTTGAAGATGTCTGCTGGTATTATTGCAACCCTTTCAAGCGCTGTTTCACTGCAAGATCACAATCCAGACACGTTACTCACTCACTCACTCCCTCACTCACTCACTCACTCACTCAAACACTGAGATATTATACAGTTCATTATCTCTATGCAAAATCTAGAAATGACACCTTAAGCTAGTAATAATCCAATAGAGGGATTGTACATGATGTCATCAGTCTGTAATGCATGTTAGATTGCAAGTTTAATCGCTTTAATCATATTATATAGTTGAAAAACAGGGTGTACAAACTGTGTGACAAATCTGTTATTCATTCACAGAATTTCATGAAATTAATATATTAGGAAAAATAAAAATCATGCTTTACAAACAATATTAAAGAAATGGTATTTTATTTGTATTTGAATCCATAGCCACTGTGTGAATATGGCCAAATTTAGTAAGATTAACACTCGTCAGTTTCCCTCCTTACAGGTAAATTTTGGCCAGTAGCCCATTTAATCACCGATTTAGGGTGACCGTGAAAAGCCACTACCGGTATAATAGCATTTACAAACAAATGCTTAGAAATTCATTTATACTTAATTAACAATAACAGGTCAATGCTGTCTGATAGTATTTATACACAAATACTTAGAAATATATTTAATAATTTATATTTGAATAGTAAAGTACAGTTTGAAACAAGGAGGACTTTAATAGATACATTGACATTTATATATTTTATTTCCATCAGATATGTAAAACTTGTTTATAACTGCTATTTTAGAAGATATACAAAATATGTACAAGAAAAAGCCTTTCAAACAGAGAAATCACACTACAATTACCTGTGACGTGTATATAAACAAATATATACAGATACATATAAAGTAATCAAAAACAGAGATTCAACTATATGTAACAGGGTCAATAAATATCCTGATCATGCTGAGGTTTTGAACCAGGGACCTCTGACTCCATAGTCAAACGCTCTTCCAATTGAGCTAAAGGAGATCTCCGCTAGCAAGAACTAGTAGAATTGTTTTTAGGCTACTTTACACACTGTGACATATACATTATATACTGTCTCATATAAGTCTTATGAGTTTATTATGCACTTTAAAATAATTATCCAGTTTTCAGAACTAAAACAAATAGTAACATTTAATGACGAACTGCAGAGATGACTTGAGACAGTATTATTGTTTAAATGAAACTTATATTGCTGATGGAATCATTCCCTATAACTATTTGGTTTGTAATAAGGCTTTATCAATAATCAGTCAGACTGCAAAGAAATCTCATCAAACTCTGTTATCATTAACAGCAAACAACATCTTTGCGAAAACAAATTTGGTACATACATTTTTTCAAATTGACACAGGCTTAACACAATGCAAATCCAGTTATTATGTCTATTCAGCAAAAAACCATTACCAGTGACAGCTACATGTAAAAATTATTTATATATGTATACATGTATTCAAATTATTTATATATGTATACATGTATTCAAATTATTTATATATGTATACATGTATTCAAATTATTTAGGTTTGTCGCACCATCTTACATCATTACTTGATTTTTTTTAAATTACACTCATAAACTACATACATCATGTACAAGATATGTCGAGACAAAATTATCTTTTTTATAAATGTATTTGAAATTATATAAAAAAGGAATAAAAAATATAGGTGAACAGTAAAATTATATGAGTTACGACATATACTGAAAAAAATAATTAGTTCCAATAAAACAACAGAAAATAGCACTGACAGAATTATTGATGAAACTGAAAGTATAAACAACATGAGACTGTACAATATACAGCATGCCCTGATACACTGTGTAAACTGCATGGTTACTTATAATGTGATAGGTCAGTGGAATGGTGACAGATTTGTGGGGTAGCACAATAATATATAGGTTGAATGAATATTTCATATCAATAAATATGCTACAAGTTGAGGGGTATCATTGCATATATACCTGTCAAGACTTCCCTTTTAATAGTGAGACTACCTATTTTTAGATTATAATTATAGTCATTCATGTTTATTATTTTCCCCTGGTTTCTTAATCAAACATTAAATCTCCCCTATTGGAACTTTAAAATCTCCCCATATAAGGTTGACAGGTTAACAGGTATGCCATTGTGATGCACTGTTTAGAATCATATTGTATAATTAGTTTAAATATTAGTTGTGAATGTATCACGACACATTATCATAAGACAACATTTACATTTTATACTACTGGACGTCTGCCATAAATACAAAGTTCTTCCATCTAACATCACAAATTTAAACATGCTTAAGTTAAATCAGGTGACATGTTTAGAGTTGACCTCCCTAACACATTCAAAATATAAGTATAGGATCAGTAGTAATAAACTAATGGGAGATAACTCAATATTAGTTTAGATAGTTTTTAACAGAGTGCTCTCCCCTTGAATAAGTTTAGCTAATATTAATTAAGAAACACATTTGCTTACCAGTATTATACATATGTAAACAAACTCTTAAATGAGGAGATGTTTATTTTACAATTAGGATACATTTATAATCTAACCAACTTCTCATTAATTCGATAAATTGATAGACGGCCTACCCGGTATACATTCTTCAAAATATGTCAAAACAAAATACAATGGCTGTCATACCATGGCTTAACATTTTTAGGTTCAGATATTTCAAATTCTAATGCACCTTGATATAATACATCAACAAAAATAAATTAGTATTTAGTATGTACAATGTAATTCCAAATTCATCTATATGGAGTGTTATAGTTCATATGATAACTTGTTAGCTGTATATACTTTCATGGCCCCTATAAACAATTTTCATCTTTCAAAGAAAAAAAAGGACTGACCAAGGAAATGTTTTCATATAAATATGTACCACTATATACATGTATATCCTGCTTGCGGTTGTCAGCTACTGGTAATAAAACAACACATTTATATTTTCATTTCTGTAATCTTCCCAACAAAATCAACTAAACAAGAATCAATACAAACACATTTGAATATTTTTTTATATAAATAACCTTAAGTGTCTGCTGCCGACGGCTGATTCTTAGCAGCTAGGCCTGGAATCTTGGGAAAGGTCCTTTACACACACAAAGTGTTTTAGATGTTATATGTTTAAGTGGTCCTGTTTCAATATGCAATTATGCAATTTTTGATTAAATTGATAAATTAATGAGTTAACTTCAGGCATTTTTACCATACAATTTACACAGTATATCAGAAAGCATGCTGTGATGTCATGCAGACAACTATAGACTACTTACTTGATTTTAACTTCCCTGTTGTTTAAAGTTTGGTGTTTGAAATTAAATACATTGCTTTTTATAACTAGGTTATTCTTGTCATATGTAAATACGCATCTTTTACACAATATGTGACATTTAACTTGTAAAGGAAACAAGTGGTACAGTCAAGAACATAGCATTGTGAACCTCTTCTTTACGTATAAATCATTTCATTTAAAAACATAGAATCCTTATAGTCAACAGACAGATTTATCAAAATATAACAGTTAAAGCATTTTTAGAATAGAAAGTCAAATATTTCATTAAAAAAATTAAAACTGAACAGTTTATGAGTGTTGCATGTGATAGTGATTTACAGCATTAGAAAATGTTCTTGTGTAATCTTCACCTGTGTTAAGTGCTATATGTTAATGGTAAATCAGACATTATTAACAATCCTTGATCAAATTTTGATCAATTAATAGATTTCAAAATAGTTTTTACAGATTATTATACATGTACTATTAAAAAATTCAAAGTTAAATGTATGTCTGCTTTATTAGATAAATCATTTATACCACAGATAAAGTTATTGCTGAAATCTACATAACCACATCACCCAAACACTAATTATATATAAGTGATTGACTTTAAGTAAAATGTGTGTGCATTTATATATCAAGTTGATAACATTGATGATTGGTAAGTAAGATTTGTTGATTAAGTCTGTTGCAGTACAGGGTATAGGTAAGGGCTGTTCCAGAATTAACTGTATGGAAAGGGTTCGAGGCACCTATGAGTAATATATTATAGGTGGTTAGGTTCAATCCAGATCAGCCTACCATTCAATATACATACTTGCCAACTTTTTGAAATTTCGTGGGGGAGAAAACGTGTAGTAAAATCTTAAAATGTCTTAAATATCAAGAAATAGTGTAAACTGCCTCGTTGTAGCAGTTCTGTGCAATACACTAAGTTAAAGCAAGTTGATAAGCAAGGTTTAGAATTTATACTGATGTCAAAAGTGAAAATTGTGTGTGAAAAATAGGGAGACTCCCTCCTAAATGGGGAGAGTTGGCAACTATGAATATATTAAATTAGTTTTAATATATGATGGGTGGTGGGGCCTCTGGAAAAGTGCCTCCCATATGGTTAATGCTGGAACAGCCCTTAGGTATTTCATTTTCATAAGTAAATGCATGATAGTTATTTCATTCCTATAAGCACCTATCATAAGTGCTGTAAATATGCAGATTTATTTTCTAAAACATATCAAATGAGAGAAACCTTTTCAAAATATTACAAGTAATGTTATTGTGCAAGATGAATAGTAAATGTGTTCAGGAAATGTGTAAAGAAAAACTAATAAGAATACTAAAGATCCTTCGAAAGAAACAATTGCTTTTCTTTTAAATTATGCATAATAAAATGTAGCTAGTTATGAGCTTTAACTTTATACCATTTGATGTTTGACCATCACTATGTGACACTGTGTATTGATGTGCTTACCTCGTCTCTTTAGATACTCTGAAATAAGTGCTGCTATATGAATGTAACAGTGGGCTGCCTGAAAAACATAGAAGTACATGTTAGAAACAACCCAACACATCTCTAAGAGTGCATTAACAAGTTTTAAAAATACCTGTGTATAATTGTAGTTATATACACATTCATATAGTTATTGAATCAGTGACTCTACAAAGGAGCAGTCAATTTTATTAAAGACCTTGATCTTTGACCTTCAGTACCTGCAACCTCCAAGTAGCTTCTTCATGTGACCGTTAATAACTGTAGTTATATGTTCTACAGAGCCATAGGGTTATTATGTAAATTTTCTTCAAACTTAAATCAAGTCTTCTTGGGCCACGTTGGCCTAGTGGTTAAAGTCGCCGAATTGTAATCATAAGAACCTTTCACCTCCTAGGTTTGATACCCTTCCGGGGCATGCTAGTGTGAGAAAGTTGCCAGTGACTTGTCGTAGGTTGGTGGTTTACTCTGGGTACTCCGGTTTCCTCCACCAGTAAAACTGGCTTGTCCGTAAATTACCTTAGCTGTTGATCGGACAATAAGCCCTTAACACATAC
>JAUMGZ010197959.1:0-12728 GCA_032359645.1 Pododesmus macrochisma | reverse complement strand
AAATTTGACAAAACTTCAAAAATCTTCTTCTAATAAACTAGAAGGCCTAGAGCTTAATGTTTTGGTATGTAGTAACTGTAGGGCATGAAGACATGCACTTTTGTTCAAGGCATGACCCTAGGGTCAAAAATAGGTTACATGTTTTGGGGTCAAACTTCAACATTATATATATGGCAAATATGTTAACTTTTCACATTTTCAGAGGTCCTTTAGTCTGTGTTCAAGCCTTGTTGATCTATTGAATTTAATTTGTTCAGTTGATGTTTATTTTTTGCATGAGGAATCTAAAATTCAGTATGAAGTAGATTTGATTAAAATTGCTTAAAATATTTGTTTAAAGCATTACTTTCAATGCATGATAATTTATAAGTGTAAATACAAATATTAAAATGATATATATTATGTAGTATTAACATAACGATCAAACATTCACCTTAAAATTGTGTTTATTGCTTTGAAAATGCTACATGAATTTATTGATAACAGAAAATAGTGAAGCATATAAATATTATATAGAATCTGTGAAGTATAGAATACAAATTAATTGTTTGGCTTTAAATATATGGTTGACCTAAGATTTCATTTGGTATATTAATACAAAAAAAATGTTAATAAAAAGCAAGTTTACTCTTTGTGAAAGCCTGACCTGCTAAAACAGTCCAATAATTGTTAGTTTAAGTTTTATTTAAGTTTAACGTCTCTTCAACTCATGTCTACTAGTAGGTTATAACAAGACGGTGCACACTTATGGCGATGTTATAGTGCTGTCTCACTTAAATATCAAGTCGCAGACACATTGACATGATACTTTACTTGGTCACATTATCCCGACACCAAATCAACCAGTCCTTCTCCTACCCAGTAATGCTGAGCACTTAGCAGGGAGCGAGAAGATTACCTAATTTGAACTTCTAAGCTTTGAAAAAGCAAGTATTTGAAACCTGTCTACCAGATCATGATGCAAATCAGGGTTTGCACAGGCTTGAAAAGGCCTTGAATTTTGCACTAAGAATTCTGCATGAACCATGCAAATGCTCTACCTCTGAGCTACCACCCCGGTAAACAGCCCAATAAGGAAAGGATGATAACAAAAATCTATTTGCATTGACTCTGTACTTACAGTATTTAAAATGAACCCTTTTATTTATTTACTTCCAAAGATTAAAATGAATATCTCAAAGTTTCAAAAGAGAATAGAATAGTACATGTCAAATGAGATTTAAATCTTTGAGCAATATCAATTTAATATACGGTCAAACCTGTCTATAAAAACCACTTGAGAGAACCTAGAAAAGAGGCCTTTATAGACAGGTGACCTTTAAATGCAGGTTTTACTTAGTTGAAATATGACGAGAAGGGATCTAAAAATTCTGGCCTTTAAAGACAGGTGGTTGTTAAAATGAAGTGGCTTTTAATACAGGTTTGACTGTATTACTGTGCATAAAGATTACACTGATGCCTGGTATTATAAACAATATCATTGGATGATCTGTAAATATTAAAAGGGATTATGTTGTAGCAAATAGTTAACTGATATAATTTTATATTTCAGAGGTGAAAACAGAACCTTTAAGGGGTAAGTACATTTTCTTTAATACCGGTATATGATACATTAAGTTACAAAAAACAAAAAATTGTCTTTTGAATTAGATAACAAGATCTCCAGAGTGACCTGTTATTTATCGTCCCAGAATGTATATTACATCAGCCAAGCACACTGCACTATGATTACTGAAATATTCTGGTTTTGTTACAATGAGGACTAAGTTATAAAGGATATATTTAAAAGAACAAAAAGTCATCCTTTAAATTAGATAACGAAATCTGTAGAGTAACTTGATTTGATTCGTACATTTTCCAATGTTAAACACACACTGCTTATTAAACTTAGACCAAAAAAGTATTTAAAGGTGTCAACAGTGGCCATCTTGAAATTTTACCTTCAAAATATTTGTTCCTTAATTTCTACAACACTAAAGTAAACACATTCTTCGTAAGATCAGTTATGCTCCAAGAAATAGAAAAACCACTTTTATATTTAAAGCAACTCTCTGTGTTAAATGAAAGCAACCTTTTTGGTTGTCAGTTTATTGTTAAGTTAGACATCCCCTGTAACGTAACACTCTATTATACATTTAAAACTCTTGTCACAAAATACAGAAATAAATGACTTCAGAAATATATTATTTAGTTTAAACATTTTTGGCGAAGTCTAAGTTACAAGCTGAAAGGACAAACTATTTTATACAGTTATGTACAAGACTTTAAATTCAAATTATACTTTACAACAGCAGAATAACCTAGCTTGAGTGCTTTCTACATTCTGTAATTTGGAATGTTTTTTACAGAAAAGGACTTGATGTAATTCGCGACTCACCTTTGCCTGGGCTAACCATGAAAGGGTAAAGACTTGCTGCTTGATAGTGATGCATAGCAGTCTTTTATAGATCATTAAAAACCAAACTAGTGTGCTTAAATAATCGTTAACTAAGAAAGTAATTAATTGGTAAGGGCTGTTCCAGAATTGACCGTATGGGAGGTTTGGGAGACACTTTCTCAGATGCCCCATCACCCATCAAATATTAAACTGATTTAATATAAGGAATGGTGAGCAGATCTGAATAAACCCACCACCATAATATATTAATTCAGGTGCCTCCCACCTCTCCAATGTGGTTATTTTTGGAACAGCCTTAACAAAGTCAGTAAGAAAGTAACATTTGATTTTGAGATGAAGTGTCTTACATGCAGCATTAATGAATGGAATTGTGTGCTGAAATAAATAATAATTAACTAAAAATGTAATTTTGTGGTGTGTAATTGTCTTATCATGCTCCCCGAAAACTTTCGAGGGAGCATATAGTTGTTGCTTTGTCTGTCTGTCTGTCCTACCATCCATCCTTCCATCCGTCCTGGCTGTCTACCCTTTGTCCGAAACATAGCTCTTAAACTGTATGATATTTTTTCTTGACATTGGGTACAAATGACGCACTATGAGACAGTGTGCAGTGCACAAGAACCACAACTCTTAGTCAACTATATTCAGAGCTATCTCCCCTTTTAACAGAAAACTTTACTAATTCTTTCACATATGCTTGTCCGGAGCATAACTTTTAAAATTTTACT
Organism: Pododesmus macrochisma; assembly: GCA_032359645.1. Taxonomy (NCBI): domain Eukaryota; kingdom Metazoa; phylum Mollusca; class Bivalvia; order Pectinida; family Anomiidae; genus Pododesmus; species Pododesmus macrochisma. Next base: position 9,602 of record JAUMGZ010197959.1, on the reverse strand, counting down.
TAATGAAACTTGATAAACATGTTTAGGATATTTAGGTGACATGTTACATGCAGAGTTTTTGCCCTTTTATTATGAAAAGTTTTATATTTCTGCCATGAAATTGTCTTTTTCTGTCATGAAATTGTTTATGTAGGGGATATTTGCTACCCCAGAGCACAAGGGCAGGTGTTTCGAGAATAACCATTGCCATAGTAAAATAGTTATACTGGTAGCCGCTGCCTCTTATTGGTAGAAATTTATTTTTAACTGAAAGATTTACCTGAATTGACAAAACATAAATCCTAAGTCAAGCATATTTTGGGAAGCATCCATCACTTCCAGTGATTCACTTGTTTTATTATATAGTACTGATGAATGAAATATTAAGTTTGCCAAAATAAAAGATAATTAACACCATGATTGTAGCGTTTAATTCTGTGGCGTATTTGTAAAGCATTGATGTGATGTAGTTAACTGTTCTAACATGCTTAATAACATATGGTTATATAGATACTAACTAGGTAACTGTTTAGTGAGGAAGATTGTGGAATTGTTAGCTATTTCAGTTAGGTGTGATGTAATTTTAACGTTTTGTGAAAACATTAATTAGACTATTTTATACTAAAATCATTCATTAATTCACTGTGCATCATAAAAATAACTGATTTCTTGTTTAAGGTTCATTGTTTTGAGTAAATTCATACATTTATTTAAAAGACTAAACAATGTGTTAAAAAAAACCAGGACTTGGTGTAAAATTAGAGGTTTTCTGACAACAAGAATTAAATTTGACGATGAAACTCAAATGTTACAATGTTACATAGCTTGCTTTCAAATATTTGGAATAGTTAGGACAGTTTTATCTGACTATAAGTAATGGAGTATAGACCATAATTACCATAATTGCTTGAATTTGTTTGGACCATTTCGACTATTGTCGGACTACGTATATTTAATGGGGTTATCGCTCTTGGTTCCAGTTAAATATTGCTTCTGTCTAATATCTGGAGTAATCATAAGCCAAAGAACTTCAAACTTCACTACAACCTTGGGCAAAATCATGATCAACATCAACTATTATCCGACCATAACTAATGGAGTTATGGCCCCGTGGTTCCAGTAAAATGTAGTTTCTCCTCAATTTCTTAATTTATTATTAACCAATCGAGTCCAATCTTTATGACAAGGTTAATTTTCATGAATGCAAGTTCAGAATCTATTTACAATCAAGAATAAAATCCTTCATGACTTGTTTACGGGCGTATTATGCACTGTTTGCGATGTTGTTGATAACAAAGTTAATAATTTTTATTTCAGAAATAAAGTGGCCCATCACGATGAGGAAGCACCATACCCAGCCTACCCCAGTAAACAGCCAGAATCTGATTGGTAACATGTCCTACTACTCCGTCTTAGGTGGACATTACTTCTACTGGGTGAAAGGAATAAAGGACTTTAATGTATGATTGGTAGTCTGTTGTACTACACTGGTATAACTTATATATGGATATTACTTCTACTGGACGAAAATATTGTAACATTTACCAGTAACTCGTAAGAAAGAAGTGGTACATATTGCTACTCTCACAAGCTTTGAAATCATGTGTTATTTACCAATATAGAGAGTTACATACCGGTAGGTGTATTAAATGTGTCATTGATTGAGAAATGCTCCATCTGTCATCATTTTGTGTATTGGACTTGTACGATTTGATCACATGTGTCAGATGTACAATTCCTGGCATGCGACAATAATGTGAAATGATTATAGGTATAAGTACATATGCATGTCAGTTTTGTTTTTGCTAATTAAGGCATAGGGTGATTAAGACCGTGAATCAGTGTGGTATTTATTTAAATATTGATAATGATGGTTTATCACATCATCTAAGTCTAGCAATCAATTGTTGTGATAACAAACTGATATTGGGAAGTCAAGAATTGATCTCTTGACTTGGGGAGATGGGTTTATCGTTGTCATTATTTTATTCTTATAAGTTGTGATACACACTGAAGTGATGTTTTCACTTTATTTTCATGATACTTCCAATATTATGTAACAATAACATGCCTTTATTATGTAACAATAACATGCATTTTAACACTGACTACACAAGCAAATCATATATAGTATGTTAAACATCCTTAATTTAATGTATTGTTATTAAAGGATGTTTTCACGTGATCACATGTCTGTACCTCCGACTCAAAGTTAAATCCAAATTGACAGAAAAACTCAAATGTACATATAATACACAGAGAAATTTGATGGTATTGTGTAAGTAAGTACTGACAGGTAAATGTCCACTGTTTAATTATATCATTAGACAATTAAGCAGTGTCAGTAATTAATGTTATCATCTATGAAATGAATATCTCTTTTGAAGTTTGCATTGGCAAAATGTTGTATCCCATTAAAGGCAAATATGTTGTCATTTAAGATTACAAGTTCTGTTTATCATTGAAACTTGGCAATTTTTAGTAGCAAACTTCATACATAAAAATCAAGTATTTTAATTTTGTTAATTCTTTGAATCATTCTGTTATTTTAATGATTTATGTTTTTGTTATCAATGAGATTATTATGTATACATGATGCAGTGTTGAATATGTATGAAATGATATTTTTATATATGAAAATATCACCGAAGTCATGAACAATTAATTATTTGTGTATTGTATGAAAATTTCCATCCTAGCTATTTTTCCTAAAACCTGTATGATTTCATAATTTGGATATTTAGGAAATAACTTTATAAAAACACAGCATGATCTTTAGATAATTAAACCATGATAAAACAAACACAATCTGATGTCCCTTACTATGAAACTCATTGGATATATTCAATGAAGAATAATTATTTGAAATATTGAATCAAATTGGAATTCCTTCTCAAAGATATGAGATTTTAATTTTACTGAGTCCTAGATTTAAATATTTTACATGAATCAATGTTATTTTATAAATAAATTTTTAGTATCACTGCATTTATTCAAGATATTGTTAAATTTACTTCTAAAACATTCCAAGAATTCCTCTCATTCCATTGTTGCAATTTATTGACATTTTTCTTTAAGTAAATACAACTTTTTATTCCCAGTTATTATCTTCATATTTTATGTTTGTCAAATATTTATATTCTCAACTGTTATATACAATCCGTCCTATTCGATGTTTATTTATACTGACATTATTGATGCAAGACTTTCTTTTATCTGAATCGTTCTGTTCAGACAGAGTTGTGTGCCTTGCATATAGTAAAGTTTCATTTTACCTTTAGGTTTATATTATTTTAAATCAAGGTCTTTTCTTTGTTTTACCGTTTAATTTGTTTTGTTTGTACATTCACTGTTTTCTATAGAATCAACTTTTTTTGGCAAGATAGGAAAATAAACGACTCCTTATGCTTTGATTTTCTGGAAGTGATAGGCTAGAAACTGCTTTTGGTAAGAAACATCAACATTAAGGATTTATTACAGATTGAGAACTTCTGTAAATTATTAGATACGATCAGACAATCTTTCATGTATGAGAATTACAACAACGAAGTCATGTAGCACATTCATTTGTATATGAATAATTCATTAACTTGCTCAGTTCAGTGACTTCATGTCTGGATTAACCAAGCCTTGTTTGTTGCTTAAGATACCTTAACAAATGAGATTATGTTTTGTTATGATATTTAATGATAGCAGTGTCAGTTATAATATGTGTTTAACTATGAGATTATTTATTATGATATTACAATTAGCTGTTGCGGTTATAACTTATATAACAGTTTTAATAGGTTTGTATAGAATGTTCTGTGTTTCCTTGTTAAATATTTTAACAGAATCGTAACTTTAATTCTGTTTTTATCCAACAATGATAAAGTAAACTATTTATTGATTAAAAAATTGTTCTCGAATGCCACATAAGGACATTGATAATGACACTGTGTAGATTTTAAGGTTATGTTTAGCATCATTGGTATTTTAGTTGAGTGATAAAGTTGTTTAAAAAAACAAATTAACAAATCCTTGCAAAGGACGACTTATATTAATTGATTCATAAATTCAATGCCATAATCAGAGACATCTTGGAGTAGCTAACCATTAGCGTTTGTGCATTGATGAAGTTTCAATCTTTGCTGCTTTCTTGATGTCTAATTAGTCAATTTAACCTTGACATAATAACTGTACTAAATACAAACCACATAAACACACAAGAGTATATATATATTGAGATTAACGCTAATTTAAAAAAAAAAAAAAAAAAAAAAAAAAAAAAGCATTCATTATTTAAGTACTGTATAATTTACAATCATTGTTCTTGACCAGCATTTTGTGAACTGTTAAATTAAAAGGTAATGTATTGCATCATTTGGTTCAATCTATATGTTTATATATATTTTTAAAGCATTTATTTTTACATTTGCTGTGAATTATATTTGCATTGTAGCATTATATTCATGATAAACTTAAACATTACAACAAGACTAGAGTTACCTGCAAACTACAAACATCAGAGAGGTCTTGGTATATTTTAATGGGGAAAAGTCATGGATATAACAGTTGTTAAAACAGACATAACTAGTGCTTCCTGGATTGCTATCCCCATATGTTACCTGATCCAAAATGCAGAGTTCTTGTGTGTCTGTTGGTAATTAAGATTCTATCTTTAAGTACTATATATATAGTAGTGTTTGAAGAATGAAGCTATTGCAGGTCATAAACAAACATTGTAGATAAAAAAAGATGTAGTAAGCAACAGCACTTAATGATATATACCGGTACACAATACGTATTGTTTTACACTTCTCTTGCCGATCTGTTCACCTGTTAAATTGATAGTCATGCATAGTAAATAGAAACAAAATCACTAAATCAAAATTAAGGAAATCTATATTTTGTACATCACAAGTTTTTAGACCATTTTAGATATTTTTTCACAGATTAAATTTTAGAAATAATGCACTAGAAAAGCATTTTAATTTGTAACTAATAGGAAAGGAAAGATTTAGACAAAGAAATGAGTGCTGACATAGTAGTGGATTTCTGGCATTCTCACTACTACCATTAAGGAAAAACTACCCAGTCTGTCATTGCAGATACATTTTGTTGTCTCATTTCATTGACAAATCGCTCAAATCAATATATAGAGAATATAGGGTTTCTTAAACCAGTTATGTTTCTTTGAATTTTGACATTAAATTTAAAAAAAACCTGAATAATCACTTGAAACAACATAGTGGGTTACAGAAATTCATACTTGCCAACTTTTTGAAATTTTCATGGGGGAGAAAACGCGTAGCAAAAGCTTAAAGTGTCTTAAATATCTATATACAATGTCCTAAATGACAAAGAAGTAGTGTAAACAGCCTCATTTTAGCAGTTCTGTGCAATACATTTAGTTAAAGCAAGTTGATAAGCAAGTATTAGGAATTATGCTGATGTCAAAAGTGAAAATTGTGTGTGAAAAATAGGGAGACTCCCTCCTAAATAGGGAGAGTTGGCAACTATGGAAATTATAGGAGAACCATTTATTCCCTTTGCATGGTCTAATAACCTGTCCTGACAGTAGGCAACTTAATGATTTAACAGTTAAGTGTGAAGATTATTTGAACCTTGTATAGATAAATCAGTTCTGCTATTCAAGTTAAAAGTGTCCATTCTATTAAAGTCAAAATGTCAGCAATATTTATATTTTTGTAATAATGTATAATGCAGTGCTAACAATGCATAGTTAAAACCACTTGTACACAATAATCACCCCAATTATTTGTTGGATATAAGACTGACGCACACATTTTTTTGGTATAATTTTAAGTTAATTCTACTAATATTTATTATTGCAATGCTGAATCAATGAAAGAAATTATCACTCTAATATAAAGTTATGTTTTAATTATTATTAAATTGTGCTTGTTGATTTGAAATATGAATTTCTTGGTTTTTTTTTGTAGTAATAAGCGGATTGATTTCTGTGTATATATTTGACTTGTATTTCACCCTCAAGTTCAGAGGTGACTCAGGGTGCTTTATTGTTAGAAATAGTGATGTGAAAAATGGTGGTCTTCTTTGTTGTATGTTACATGTCTATTTGATTTGGTGTGAAATATGGTGGTCTAATTGGCTTGATTATACAATAATGCAATGTGAAATGTGCCTCAAAAATATTTATAAGAGGAAGAGTCAATACTCTGTGCGAGACACCCCTGTCCCGAACTTCAGATCTAGCTTTGAAGCAACCGTCATTAATGAATGCTATATTATTAGATAGTGAGGTCTTATTGGGTTGATGCGAGATATGGCAGTCTGAATATCTAAATAACTTCATAATGGCTATGAGAGTCTGAAATATTAGGTTGGATGTTAGATTATGATGCTATTATTTGTTTGAAGTTGAGTAAGGTGATCTAACCAGTTTGATATAGTGAAACAATTAGTTCACTGTTGGATACTTATGATCGTCTAATCGTTTAAAAGTAAGGTGTGTTGGTGGTCTAACTGAATAAGTATTAAATAAGGTGTTACACTGGCCGTCGTTAACTTTTGCTTAAAACGACATCTCCTCTGAAACTACTGGGCAGATTTCAACCAAATTTGGCAGGAAGCATCCTTAGGGGAAGGGGATTCAATATTGTACAAATGAAGGACCTGACCTCCCTGGGGGACAGGTGGGCAGGGCCAAAAAAGGTAAATTTGTCAGTTTTTATTTAAACGTCATCTCCTCTGAGACTTTGGGGCAGATTTTAACCAATTTTGGCTGGATGCATTCTCAGGGGAAGGGGATGCAAAAATGTACAAATGAAGACTCTGACCCCCCAGGAGACAGGTGGACAGGGCCAAAAGGGGTAAATTTGACAGTTTGCCTTTAAACAACATCTCCTCTGAGATTATATGGCAGATTTCAACCAAATTTGGCAGGAAGCATCCTTAGGGGAAGGGGATTAAAGATTGTACAAATGAAGGACCTAACCCCCAGGGGACAGATGGCCAAGCCAAAAGGTAAATTTGACAGTATGTCTTTAAATGACTTCCCCTCTAAAAATACTAGGCAGATTCAACCAGATGGACGTTTAGGCCCCATGGGCCTCTTATTTATGTTTATCAAATCAGCCGACTTTTTCTTTTTGCTGTAAACCGCATTTTCACATGCTTATACCTGCTAAGTACAATTTAAAACATTGTAGATCTACATGTACTATTTGTTACAGTGATGTTATTGAACCAACCGCCGGCGTTGCCTTGGTGTTTACTATAGGCCAGCATACAGATCAACATGAAGTTACGCAAGTGTTGGCACTTTGAATAGATGGTGAATTTTGATTGGTCCGATTTTCTTATAAAATATTCATAATTATTCAAAACTTTTGGGTCACAGTAACGACCTCATATCTACCCTGCAATATCCAAATAATGGGAGCAAAGTAGATCTGGTTTTAGGTTTAAAGTTCAACACTATTAATAGGAAACATATTGACTTTTCACATTTTGTACTTCTGCTCGTAAAAATAACTTCACACAGACTTAATAGAAAGCATCCCTATGGGAAGTGGAGTCCGATTTGTTTAAATGATAGGGTTCGGCTTTCAAGGAGCACCACAAGTAGGCCAAAATGCAGAAAATTTGACCTAATTTCAATAATCTTCTAATAAACTATTATGTATATAAAAAGACCTTTAAGTTAATAGCTTAATGCTTGCATATGAAGTATAACCTTTGTGCATAGAGAACAAGGAAAGTTTGTTCAAGGCATGACCCTAGAGTTTAAAAGTTATTGTTATGTGTAATGTGTGCATGCAGCATCAGTCCAGGCAAGTATACATAACTGTTTTCAGGGATTTTTCTAGGTTTTTGGGGAATCGGCTTTGGGCATCAAATTGGGAATTTTAAATCGCAATAATTGAGATTTTTGTAAAATTCAACATTTAAGTCAACAAAGATGTTTGTTATATTAATTTTATGAGCAATAACTTTAAAGTGGCAATTTTCTTGTTTTGGCCTGTTTGAACATAGCTTGGTCTTCTTACCTACTGTGATTGTTCAAGAATAATGGAAATCTTTTTATTATAGATGTTGTGCATTCAATTAATAGAATTTTTGCGTTCAGCAAAACATGAGAATTTAAAAAAAATAAAAATAATAAAAAAAAAAAAAAAAAAACATTTTGTTATTGTTGTTGAAACTGGGAATTTTCTGACATAAATTGGGGGAAAATACTGCCTAAATCTGATTGGGAATGGGGCCGAATATCAGCCACAAAACACCCATAAGAAATTATATAAGATATGATAGAAGAATGTTATTCACACACTCACTTAATGTGTATTTGTAGTCATTACATAACATTTTAGTAATTTTTCCAACAATTTACGTCGGGTACATGTGAATATAATAAATTTTCATGTCAATCTATTTCTTGTTTTGCAAAACAGCAGAAAAGATGCCAGTAAGACTTCACTTAAATCAACAGCAGCAGCTTCATCTTCTAAGCAAGATTCTGGTAAGTGTAACTGGTAATAAATTGATAAGGTACAATATCATTAGAAATTGCCAAGGCTCAAGTCACCTATTGTGGTTGTTCTTTGTCCGTACATTGTCGTCCGTCGTCTTTAAACTTTTCACATTTTCGACTTCTTCTCAAGAACCACTGGGTCAATTTAAACCCAATGTGGCAGGAAGTACCCTATGGGAGGTTGCTTTAAGTTATTGAATAAAAAGGGGCTGCGCCAAATAGGGGCCTTAAAAAGAACAAAAATGGGTAAAAATAGGTACATTTTTAAATGCCCGAAAGACGGAACGTATTATTTTATCACGTTGGCGGGCGGGTGGGGGGATGCGCAGTGTCTGCTCAATATCTTGAGTAATTTTTGACAGATCAACTTTAAACTTCACAAAATTGTTTATAGATATAAAATCTCAGACAAGTTTGATATTGGCAATTTTTCGTCCATAAATTTGAGTAATGGCTCTTTATTGCTGGCGGGCGCGCAGTGTCAGCTCAATATCTTGAGTAATTTTTGACAGATCAACTTCAAACATCACAAAAATGTTTATGGATATAAAATCTCGGACGAGTTTGATATTGACAATTTTTCCTTCATTAAATTGAGAGTTATGTCCCTTTGGGCAATTAAAATCACACATTCAACAACGAGATTTCCTCTGTAACATCCCCAGGCAGCCTCGTTTTCATTTCAAGTTTATTTATAGCATCAACCTGTTGAGTTGTAAACATTTCCAGCAGTGTACGGCCTCATTTATGATTCTCTGACAAAGTGTTCGTAATCCTGCAACAGTTTTTAAAGTTCATTCCATCGGAAGATAATAAGAATAAAACCATCAATAGATTCGTAAGTTTATTCAGAAATTAAAGTCAGATACCAATGTAGAAATTACACACTGCAGTTGTCGTCAATAAAACTTTGTCAGTGTCCAATGAGTTGAAAGTTTTGTCACAGGAAAACCAATCAAAACTCAAAAAGTTAATGAAATACATTGAATATTATAATATTTTGAAATTTTCATATTACAATAAGCGATTTTACCAAAATTGATATAACAATAAACAGTTAAATATGCATTGAGTTATATGCAAATGGTTTGGTGCATGAGAAAAATATTACAATACACGGAAT
>JAUMGZ010197948.1:0-12729 GCA_032359645.1 Pododesmus macrochisma | reverse complement strand
TTTACTGTCTTTAACTATGACGTTCAGTTTGCTACTATAATGTATTATCTGTATTATGATATACCGTCATACGCTACAATACAGTATCAATTACTTTGATGTTATACACAACACTATACAATGATAGGTATCATTTAAAAATTAAGAACATGGAACATGTAATTTGTTATGCTATTGTTAATACTAGATATAAAAACAGAATAAAATCATCACGTCATCAACAAAATATGCGCATTATGATGATACCTTCATGTACATGTACATACAGTATGTATCTTTGAAAGAAAATACAGCTGATCACAATGCATAGCTATTGTGAAAATTAATAACATGATAATATGTTATATTGTCATACATGTATATATGGTTAAAAATTTATGATCTTAAACAGTACAATTGCATCAACAATATTTACATTTGGTGATGATACCTTTATTTACATGTACACACCACACGCATCGTTGATAAAATAAAAAAGAAATAAGGTCAAAAAGTCAGAAATTTCAAAACGTTTTCAAAATATTTATTTTATTATTTATCTTTACACAAATTACATTTGCCGCCAACACAAAAACATGCATTTAATAGAAAATTTAGCTGCTAGAAATTTCAGAAATAAATTTAAACTAACACTAACATAATAAAATACATCATATTCTTATTGTTTATACTCAATCAAAACACATACAAACAAGGATACTTTTTGCAATACAAAACATGCTTTTCAAACGACAAACGACAAACGATATTCGTTAATTGTGCAGTGAAATTGTATCAAGTACCGTGAAATAACAGATTCCAATTTAAACATAACCTTTTAATAGCAATGTATAAAATCTTTTATCTACGTTACCAGTCATGAAACTGCGGACCAAGTAGACTACTCGTCTGTGGTTCTTCGTGGTAGCTAAATCAATAGAGAGGGGGGGTGGGGGGGGTGGGTGTAACTATTATTGTCAATTTCAGTAAAATCTGCTCCATGTATCAGCAGCTCTTCTACTAGTTCAACATGTCTTTCCCTGCAGACCACATGCAGTGAAGTTAGCATGTCATCAGGTTCAAACTTTTATACATCAGGTCCTCTGTAAAGAAGCTTCATTGCAGCTTCTAACTGGCAATTTTACATGCAATTCATTATGTCAAATATCCTTATTTGTACGTACTGACATATGAGCATGGTTGTCAAGTAAAAGTTTAACTATGTCTTTGTATCTTCTGTGACAGACGTAACAAAGTGATGGTATTTTGTTATATGTTATTGTCACTGTATGATATTTCAGCTTCACCGTCCTGCAACACTCTAGCAGTTTCTTACTGTCTATGATAACATACGGTGATTAAGGGAGATGATAAGTCACTAGAATATAATTAACATATACTCATGATAGTCAAGTAATATTCATATTATACGCATGTATCCATATTGACAGGCGTAATGAAGTGACGCAACTGTTCCACGGTCCAGAAATAAATTTGAAACTTCTAACTGTCTATTATCATATGCGATAAAAATTAAGGGAGATGTTCTTGGACCTTAAGTGTACACGATGCTCAAGTTAAAGTTTTATTGTATCTACATAACTTTTTGCATGCGACATGAATTGATTTCCACATGTCATTGTCGTATACCTCAGCTCCATGATCCAATACCAACTGTAAAACTTTTAAATGATCATTATCGCATTCAATTGATTATGGGAGTTAATCCGTCACTGTTACGCATTTACAGATTACATATCAGAATGATGGTCAAGTAAAAGTTTGATCATATCTATATATCCTTTCTCACAGGCGACTTGTAGTGATGTCGACATGTCATTGTTTCTGTGTGAAACATCAGCTCCACGGTCCAGTAACAACCTCGCAGCTTCTAACTGTCCGTTATCGCAAGCGATTATTAAGGGAGAGGATCCTTTGCTAGTACACAGTGACATATCAGCATGATGATTAAGTAAAAGTGTGATTATATCTATATATCCTTTTTCACAGGCGTAATGTAGTGATGTCCACATGTCATTATCACTGTTTGATACATCAGCTTCACGGTCCAGTAACAACCTCACACCTTCCAACTGTCCATTAGCACATGAGATGATTAAGGGGGATGCTCCGTTACTGAGGCACATTGATATATCAGCATAATGGTCAAGTAAAAGTTTGATTATGTCTATGTATCCTTTCTTACAGGCAACGTGTAGCGATGTCCACATGTCATTATTCCTGTGTGATACATCAGCTCCACGGTCGAGTAACAACCTCGCTGCTCCTAGTTGTCCGTAATTGCATGCAATTATTAAGGGAGATGATCCTTTGCTAGTACACAGTGACATATCAGCATGATGATCAAGTAAAAGTGTGATTATATCAATGTATCCTTTCTCAGTGGCATAATGTAGTGATGTCCACATGTCATTATCACTGTTTGATACATCAGCTCCATGGTCCAGTAACAACCTCACACCTTCCAACTGTCCATTACCACAAGCAATGATTAAGGGAGAAAATCCGTCACTAGTACACATTGACAAATCAGCATGATGATCAAATAATAGTTTGATAACGTCTATGTGTCCTTTCTGACAGGCACAATGCAGTGGTGTCCACATTTTATGGCCACTGTGTGATACATCAACTCCACGGTTCATTAATAATTTTGCAACTTCGAGTTGTCCATTATAACACGCGATAGTTAAGGGAGATGGAACTAGATTAGTGCACATTGACATATCAGCATGATGGTCAAGTAACAGTTTGATAATATCTATGTATCCTTTCTCACAGGCGACGTGTAGTGATGTCAACATGTCAGCGTTACTGTTTGATTCAACTCCACGGTCAAGTAACAACCTCGCAACTTCTAAATGGCCATTATCACATACGACAGTTAAGAGAGATAGTCCGTCACTGGTACGCATTGACATATCAGCATGATGGTCTAGTAGCAGTTTTATAATTTCTACGTATCCATTCTGACAGGCTACATGTAGTGATGTCCACATGGCAATGTTACTGTGTGATCCTTCAGTTCCACGGTCAAGTAACAACCGAGCAGTTTCTAACTGTCCATTGAAACACGCGATATATAAGGAAGATTCACCTTCTCTAGTACACATTGACATATCAGCATGATGGTTAAGTAAAAGTTTGATTATATCTATGTATCCATTCTGACAGGCGACATGTAGTGATGTCCACATGGCAATGGTACTGTGTGATACTTCAGCCCCACGGTCAAGTAACAACCTCGCAGCTTCTAATTGGCCATTACCACATGCAATGATTAAGGGAGAAAAACCGTCACTTGTACACATTGACATATCAGCATGATAGTTAAGTAAAAGTTTGATTATATCTATGTATCCTTTCTGACAGGAGGCATGTAAAGATGTCCACAAGCCATTACCACAGTGTGATACGTCAGCTCCACGGTCAAGTAACAACTTCGCAGCTTCTAATTGGCCATTACCACATGCAATAATTAAGGGAGAGAATCCGTCACTAGTACACATTGACATATCAGCATAATGGTCAAGTAAAAGTTTGATTATATCAGTGTTTCCTTTCTGACAGGAGGCATGTAGTGATGTCCACATGCCATTACCACTGTGTGATACTTTAGCTCCACGGTCAAGTAACAACCTCGCAGCTTCCAAATGGCCATTACCACATGCAATGATTAAGGGAGAAAATCCGTCACTAGTACACATTGACATATCAGCATAATGGTCAAGTAAAAGTTTGATAATTTCTATGTACCCATTCTGACAGGAGACATGTAGTGATGTCCACTTGTTGTTTTTACTGTGCGATACTTCAGCTCCAAGGTCAAGTAACAACCACGCAGTTCCTAACTGTCCACTGCAACAAGCAATATATAAGGGAGATGAACCTTCTCTAGTACACATTGACATATCAGCATGATGGCTAAGTAAAAGTTTTATAATATATGTGTATCCATTCTGACAGGCGACATGTAGTGATGACCACATCTCAATGTTACTGTGTGATACTTCAGCTCCACGGTCAAGTAACAACCTTGCAGCTTCTAATTTACCATTACTACATGCAATGATTAAAGGAGAAAGTCCGTCACTAGTACACATTGACATATCAGCATAATGATCAAGTAAAAGTTTGATAATTTCTATGTATCCATTCTGACAGGAGGCATGTAGTGATGTCCACATGTCATTGCCCCCGTGCGATACTTCAGCTCCACGGTCAAGTAACAACTTCGCAGCTTCTAAATGGCCATTACCACATGCAATGATTAAGGGAGAAAATCCGTCACTAGTACACATTGACATATCAGCATGATGGTCAAGTAAAAGTTTGATTATTTCTACGTATCCATTCTGACAGGAGACATGAAGTGATGTCCACTTGTCAATGTTACTGTGTGATACTTCAGCTCCGCGGTCAAGTAACAACCGAGCAGTTTCTAACTGTCTATTGCAACACGCGATATATAAGGGAGATACACCTTCTCTAGTACACATTGACATATCAGCATGATGGTTAAGTAAAAGTTTGATTATATCTATGTATCCATTCTGACAGGCGACATGTAGTGATGTCCACATGGCAATGGTACTGTGTGATACTTCAGCCCCACGGTCAAGTAACAACCTCGCAGCTTCTAATTGGCCATTACCACATGCAATGATTAAAGGAGAAAATCCGTCACTAGTACACATTGACATATCAGCATAATGGTCAAGTAAAAGTTTGATTATATCTGTGTATCCTTTCTGACAGGAGGCATGTAGAGATGTCCACAAGCCATTTCCACCGTGTGATACTTCAGCTCCACGGTCAAGTAACAACTCTGCAGCTTCTAATTGGCCACTATCACATGCAAAAAATAAGGGAAAAAATCCGTCACTAGTACACATTGATATATCAGCATGATGGTCAAGTAAAAGTTTGATCATTTTTATGTACCCATTCTGACAGGAGACATGTAGTGATGTCCACTTATTATTGTTACTGTTTGATACATGAGCTCCACGGTCAAGTAACAACCTTGCAGTTTCTAACTGTCCATTGCAACAAGCGATATACAAGGGAGATGAACCTCCTCTAGTACGCATTGACATATCAGCATAATAGTCAAGTAAAAGTTTGATTATATCTATGTATCCCTTCTGACAGGCGTAATGTAGTGATGTCCATTTGTCATTGTTACTGTGTAATACATCAGCTCCATGGTCCAGTAACAATCTCGCAGCATCACACTGTCCATGAAGACATGCGTTGATTAAGGGAGATGATCCGTCACAAGTACATAATGATATTTCAGCCTGATGGTGCAGTAAAAGTTTGATTATATCTATGTATCCTCTTTGACAGGCGACATGTAATGGTGTCAACGTGGCATAGTTACTGTGTGATACATCAGCTCCACGGTCGAGTAACAATCTCGCAGCTTCAAACTGTCCATTGCAACAAGCGTTCATTAAGGAAGATGATCCGCCACTAGAACATATTGACATATCAGCCTGATGGTCAAGTAAAAGTTTGATTATATCTATGTATCCTCTTTGGCAGGCGACATGTAGTGATGTCAACATGTCATTGTTCCTCGCTAAAACATCAGCTCTACGGTCAAGTAACACTCTCGCAGAATCTAACTGTCCTTTACGACATGCGATGATTAACGGAGATGAACCTTTTTTTGTACGTATTGACATATCAGCATGATGGTCAAGTAAAAGTTTGATTATATCTATGTATCCTTTCCCACAGGCGACATGTAGTGATGTCCACTTGTCATTGTTTCTGTGTGATACATCAGCTCCACGGTCAAGTAACAATCTCGCAGTTTCCAACAGTCCATTGGAACAAGCGAGGAATAAGGGAGATGAACCTTTTCTAGTACACATTGACATATCAGCATGCTGATCAAGTAAACGTTTGATTATATCTATGTTTCCTTTCTTACAGGCGAAATGTAGTGATGTCCACATGTTATTATCACTGTGTGTTACATCAGCTCCACGGGCTAGTAACAACCTCGCAGCTTCTAACTGTCCATTATCGCATGCGATTATTAAGGGAGATGATCCTTTTTTAGTACATTTTGATATTTCAACATGATGTTCAAGTAATATTTGTGTAAGCCTAATATATCCAAGTTGACAAGCTTTGTGTAGTGGTGAATAACCATGTTTGTCACTCTTGTTTACATCTGCTCCTCTTTCAATCAATAATTCAAGGACAGGCAAACGATTCAGCAATGTCGCCACATAGATTGCAGTTCGTCCAAATCCATCAGTTTGATTTATGTCACATTTTGTGTCGATTATCATATTAACAATATCTAAATGACCTTCTAAAACTGCATGAATTAAGGGAATATTTGATTTCATGAGCACAGTTTTAGCCTTCAAAACGTATGTTTCATAATCATCTGCTGATTTTTTGACAATAACTTTATCTATTGATTGTGTTTTCCCTGCTATGTCTGTCATTAATGTGTCAGTTTCAGTCCATCTATTTCTACAATACTGAATTAATTTTTCTCTGAACCGACAATAATCATTTTGATTATTGTGCAATGTACTGTATAAATTTCCATGTTTTAAGTCTACGAAAAGTCTATCAAAATAAACATTTTCATGTGTAGTTTTTAAAATAATGTATTGGTTGTGTACACTATTTGGAATGTTCTGTAAATGTTCAAATTCCATTATGTATCTACTACCAATAAACTCACTAGAAGCATATTTAAGAAAAAGGTGAAATAAATCTTCTCCGAAAAATTTAGCCGCAACATCATATATTATATCATGTATGAGCCAATACTTGTTTTCGATCTTTTTGAGGTATGTCCCTTCAACTACATCAAACTGCCGTTTGAGTCTTTTTCTAGACAATTCTTGGTCAACATTAATGCCACATTCTGAGCATATACAACGCAAGGCATCGTGTTCCTCTAGAGAAAACGTATCTAATGAATCTGTACAGAAACCTTTGTCAAATAGTACAGCAATGCCAACTGCACAATACTGTGCTTTATCAACAGCATGTTCTCTGAGAGTAATAAAGTGTTGATTAAATGATTGCTGTAACGGAGTGAGAAACAATTGCTCAATTTCCTCTTTTTCTTTACCGACTGCAAGTTTGCATAATAGCGGAAAGAAGTTAAACATAGAATTGGTAGTGACGACATCTGTCAGAGACTCTGCAAGTTCAAGTGGTATGTATTGTTCGAGCATCCTCATCTTTTCAGTATTTGTAAGGCAATCAACCTGGGAATGTAAACAGCATTCTGAATTGGTTAACCAACTCAGACGTTGAAATCGTTCGTCCTTGAAAATATGTAACCTACTTGTTATTAATATCTTACAAGAACCACAATGCGTGTCTACCTCTTTTGCAATGTGACTATCAATGTATTCTTCAGCAGTATCAGTATTGCAACATTTAACTAGTTTTTTTATTTCTTCCAATTTAGTATACCATACATCTGTTTCGTTTGCAATTGTACAATCTTTTCCAAAAATGTCGTCTATTACAAACACTTGTTTTGTATCAAGATCAGTAAATTGTAAAATATCACTTGGTCCATTAATAAGATAAGGTATTATCTCATAACCCTGCTCATTGTGTAGTTTCAGTGCCAAGTGATGTGCTAAGAAACTCTTACCAGATCCAGAGCTACCTGTGATGACAACATAATTGGATGAATGTAATTTATCTGCTGCACTTTTCGTTGCTCTTGTTTCAACATATACTTTGTCGTCTCTTTGCCATTCTTCAATGCGGAATTGATAACGATCTGTTATATGAAATATTTAACATCGATATTAACAAATAAACTTTGAACCTTATTTGTAGTTTAAATCAAAAATGTATTGGTGATTTTTTCAAAACAACATGTTTCTTTTTTCAGTCAACATATCCTTATGTCTAGTTTTAATTGACATGCCCTTATCTGTAATACACACGAACCCGCGCGCACACATACAGGCGCGCGCACACACATTCAGGCGCGCTTGCGCACACCACACACAGACACTTTTTAAAATGCATTTTTTCATGGTATTACTATTGCTGACATATCACTTTTTATGATTTGATTTTTTACTTATAATTTCGTAACTGCCTATACCTAATATTTTGTTTTACTTAAAGTTTATAGTTTGAAACAAGCGGCATATATAACGTAAGGCATGTTTTATTCTAAATATTTCTGTGTCATTTGCCATTAAGCGTTCTATGTTATTTTCAATCATTGGTAATGTACGAATAATTTATCATGTTACATCATTCGTAATAGAAGTTTAAATTATCAAAATACCTTACCTCTGATGTGCCCTGGGATAGGTGAATCATGTTTCGAAAGTAATTTATCTATCACAACTTTCTGCCGTTTCATTTCTGCTTCACCTGTAAAATATTAAGTGGCAGAGAATAATTTGGAAAAACAAATCCCCATTAACAGCCTAATAATTCGGAAGACTAATAGGCCTTGACTATTTTTCACAACTTTCCGCAGTTTGGTTTCAGTTTCATCTATTAATATAGTTTAATAGCAAATTCTTATAAACAAAAACAAATTCCTATTAACAATATGATAATTTGGAATGCTGATACGCGTTGAATACGTCATCATTATAGTAAGCGAATATAAAACATAATACAAACGTATGGCCTTGTAAGCAGGTTGTTTTGAAGATGGTCATTTATCCAAAGGGCGACGCCAGAGGGGAATATGGCCGCTAAGGGTTAATTAATCTTCAAATCACCCTGCCTACAGGGCCATAAATTGTTTATTAATATACCGAAAAAGAAACACGGCCTTAAACAGTATGCGCATTGCAATGATTCTTCAATGATCTGCGCTTGCTCAAGGTAGATAAAACATCGAATCTCCCTAGAGAGTGCGCCTTAAGGAGATTCGATCTTTTATTTCCCCGCCATACTGTGCGCTTGAGACCAGCAGCGCTACTGTTACATCAATGAGGTAAAATAATAATAGGTTTAATTGATCTCTGCTAAGAATATTTGGAATTGTAAGAATTCAAATGAAAATATGAGATCCAAATATAACTATTATTAATCTCTACTTAAACCACACTTATATATATTTTTACGTATATGGCGAATTTTTGCTTTCAGTTAGCTAATATATGTTTTGACTTGATTATGTTTCGGCAATTACTTACTCAAAGATTAAACTTACACAAATATTGATCATATAATAGCCGTGGGACAAATTAAAGTGAAAAGTGTATGCAACGTTGTTAGATCTTCCTATAGACATTTGTTTGTTTTAGGTATAGATACGCTGATACAAAGATCAGGACATGTTAGCTTGTATTGTTATCTTACATCGTCATGTTGTAATTTATGACATCAATCATTTTCATGTTTTATTTGCATTTGTTAAATAATACTTTATATTAATGAAAATGATATAACTTTACAATTTGTAACCCACCTTTTAATTTACTTATTATTGAAGTTATATTTAACTAATGTAATGTCCATATGTTCAATTCCGAGGCATTTAATAAATCCTCTTTTTGACAATCGTATCTCTTGTTAATTGTAGAACAAAAATAAGCACATTTTCCAAGTGTGTATATTATTGAGCAATATATATATACGTTATGCTATACAAATATTTAGGTATAAGCCCTCTTTTGTATTGTAAGAAAATTTGTGAAATCGGGCCATTTTTTTCCTTTTGTGGCCCCTATTTTCAAATCCAATCCCCTCCAATCATGTGAACAAACAGGAATCCCTTTCTTCCATGTATCCTTTATTCTAATTAAGATTTGCTTTAATGGTATAGTGATTACGGAGGAGTCAACTATATGAAGATTTTACGACCGACGGCATAGTCAACATTGAACTGTTGATGAAGATGAACTTTAAAGTACACATCATGAACGTATAAGTTATTTGTCAAGCAGTTTTAAGAAGTATAAATGTCCGAACATGTCATTACAAAGTTATTATACGTATATCTTAAATTAGTATTTGTTCTGACCTTTGTTAGCTTTGTCTTCATTTATTTCTATCCTATTCTCAAGTGCTAAAATTGAACAGAAGCATCATTAAGACGTGCAACATGATTTGAATACCAAAGCATTCTAATTATTTGAATTTGTTTCTTCTGGCATGTTTTTCTTTACACAATTCATTCACATCGATCACTGTTTCAAGGTTGTCCATTTGAATTATTTCCTTACCCATTTTAAAAGATTTAATTACGTTATTGAAAGTGTTTAAAAGATCATCAAGACACTAAAAAGGACCATACCCTTTTGTGTACTAGGTTGTAATGGTTTCCTTTTTGAAATATATAATAGAAAAGTTAGAGTGACTAAACAAGTACGTGGCATGAATTGTGTCTTTATTCTAAAGTTTCTTTTCGATTTATATGTTTCTTTAATATTAACCTAAATAAAATTTCAATTAAACCAAAATGCATAGCTACATAACAATAGGATTAAACAACAGGCATGCCTATATATATATAGGTCTTCTCGATACCTCTAGTAATATAGCATATGACAATAATTGTTTAATAAATACCAATTTAAGTATAACATCTGTTTAGAGTAAATATATTTGCATACAATCAATCATTCACCTCCACACCTCCACACCTCCACACACGCACACCTCCAAAGTTACTAACACATAGGTCTCAAATATTATATTAAACTATAATATATAACATATTATTATGTTATATTGTATCATATCATATAACATCATACAACACCATATCATATCGAATCATATAATACCATATCATAAAATAGTATACTATATCAAATGGTACCATCCAATCCCATACCATACCATACCATACCATACCATACAATACCATATCATACCATACCATACCAAATCATATTGTATCATAATATATCACATCAAATCATATCACATTATATCACACCTTACTACATCCAATCATATTATATAATATCAAACCATACCACATGGCCGACGATTTAACAGTTATCATTTGAAAACAAATTTTATTCATTTGTGGTTTGAGAAAACCATATTAGATTATAATTTTTTTTGATTTCATATCTGTTCAATCTTGATTATTCGTTATGTCCTTCTTATATGTTGGTAGTGGTAAGATAAGATTAGATAAGATAAGATACATTTTATTAAGAGTCGGCATATATGTACAAGTAAAACAATGAACATGAGCTCTGGAGAGCTCTTTAACAGACTACACATATACAATAATAAAACAACAAAGAAAAACATTCAAAGCTAAAAGATGTAGATACATATGCAGCATACGGTTACATGTAGCACTAGTTTTATATATACATAATAACATACTTGAAATTCTAACTCTGAGAGAGTACTGATATTGAAATAAATATTAATTAATAAGACTCGATTTACACACAAACATTGTTATGAATTATTAGTTGCTGGACTGACTAGATAAAACAGTTGTAGTATAAAACCACAGGTATACAGAGCACAGTATTGAGTATGCTGTAATTAACAAATACATGTACAGGGCAAGATATGTTTCAGCTGCAAAACAACCCTTGTCAAAATCGCAATGCAAAGTTCCTCTACAGAGTGATACGTGACAATGATGTATACAGTGAGTAATTTGCTACTGTTATCCCTAATAAGATTTCAATATAATGTGTTTTGGGATTTATCTTAAAAAATGATTATCTTCTATGCATGTGTGCAATGGATAGTGACATTGGTTTTGAAATTGTACAACAATGCAATAGAAATTAGGAAATTAAAGAAAAAAGTTACCTTGCATCTGACTTCTTAATTCGCATGTAATCTAGAGATTGGAAAAAGATTGATTAACAGAACATGTATGAATATGCACAAAATATATTATGTATATGCATATATTTATATAAGCAAAATTAAAATACGACATGTTTGTATAAAGAAGAGCAACAAATGTTTATGTTAATGTTATGTTATTTCTGATTTAAATTGTTCTTTTTTTTCCTTCAACAAATTTAATATTTATACATTTTTTCAGGCCTGAAAACACTGTTTTTACTTCTCAATAATATAGATTAAAATTAAAATATATTTTAGAGTTTAATTGGTATGTGAATTTAATTTCTATAAAAAAAATCATAAATATGTTTTATATATAAGTCTACATAACCGGAGTGTCAAATGATCAATATTTAAAACAACTGATTAATTGTGTTACAACTGTATCGTTGTTTGTTATTATATACATTGCGATTTAACGAAGCGTACTCTCTGCCAGTCCCTTAAAGATGTACACATGTAAGTTACTTTTCTTCTGTGTATTAGAGATTGTTACAAAAAGGAATCATAGATTAAATCTATTCAATGTTTCTTTGAGAGAATACCTTTTATTTCAAATTTTATTTCTGATTCTAAATAAATCACAAAAATAACAAATATCCCTCTTTTCCTCAGATTTTCAACGGAAACACTATATCAACGTCAAGAACACAGTTCTAGTAAACATCACATGTATAAACAAAAAAATAATGGTCACGTGGCTCCCCGGCAAGTGTCGTTTGCTAGAGTATGCGAGAATGAAATGTTAATACTATGGATACAATCAACATTCAACAGAAACAAAATGGAAGCGAGAGGTTTGTGTTTGGTACGACTTTTCCAACAAGTCATTATACCCCCAAAACGAATTTCGGGCAAGGTACACTGGTATCAACTTATCGGTCAGTCCGTCCACCCATCCGTCGTTAGACATGA
>JAUMGZ010197937.1:0-12729 GCA_032359645.1 Pododesmus macrochisma | reverse complement strand
CTGTGTGCGTCCAATGTTTTCTTATTGTTTGCCAATGTCCATGGACTTACGGCCTAGAATATCGTCTTGGTTTTTCGCTTTACTTACTTGACATTCAACTATATGACATGTTTGCCATGTTATGTTTCATGGGAACACACGTCAGACAATATAGGGAGCATTTAAGGAAACCATATGATAATCTACAAATTGAAACTGACAAGAACATATAGGCGATTTACTAACCAAATACAGGAAGATTAAAAGGAGTCCATTTCCTAATTTTCAATTAAATAGGGAAGATGACAAAAGGAAATTGGTAATTTCAAACAGAAAAATTGGAAGCTGATAAGTGATCCATGGAAAATTTGAAATTTAAACTACACATCTCGTACATTACAGTCGGCTATGTTTTCTAGGAAAGACTACTCCTTTGTGAATGACTTACTAAACTGGCATTCCCGTGCATAGGGATATTTAACCTCTCGGCAATTTAAACATCCCCATGTAAAGTTTGATATAAGAATTGGCCTTGGCTTTGCATAGACTGATGTAATGTTCTTTTTTAATACATTAGAAAATTGAATGTATACATATATACACCCGATTTGAAGAATTATACTTTACATTTCTTTAGGTAATGTTTGGTTTGACCAAGATAAGAAGTTATTGATTTATTAACGCACTTATATAAGTTTAATGTGTTTATATTGTCAGTTTGTACAATTTTATAGTTTCGTTGGGGTTCGGGGTGGTTGTTTTGTCCATCATTATATCATCGTGATTTTAAGCCCTCACTCTTTTTGGCTTCAGATCTAGGTCTTGTCTATTCTAAATTCATTTTCCCCCTCGAGTCCATTGATGACGGTTCATTTGGAGGATGACTTCGGGTCAAGAGCGAAGTTTTCTAACTGATTTAGTTGCTTTGGCGTCAAATTTGAGTGCTCGTCTCACTTTGCTAGTTCATTCTAGTGGTGACTTCTTAATAGAGTTATGTTTGTTTGTCGATAACTTTTGTTCTGTGTATCCTATTTCTTCTCGTTTTACGTATATACTCATATGAGCAAAAGTGTGATAAAGACAGCATTAACTTGCTACATCAAATAAAATTTCTTTTGTTCAAATAAAAACGACTATAGCATGAATAACAAGCCTTTTCTGTTAGTTACTTGGAAATAAAGACAAGTTCTATCTGTAACAGAGGATTACTATATACATTTTTACGGTTCAACACAAAATACAGAACAGTCTGTTCCTTCTTTTTTTATTGGAAGCATTTATTGTATTGCTTTGTTCACAAATTGATAGGCAAACATGTAGGATATATTAGTATTGAATAAAACAAATTATACTCCTACAACCTATTTTAATTCCTTTTGTAATTTTCAATGATATCATTACGATATTTTGACCGAGTTTAAATTTGTTATTGCAGTAATGTTTTACTATTTATAGAAACAGAATGTTGAGTGGACATATCCGATATTTCTGGCGAGCAATTTGTGAATGAATTTTGATGACTGTAACAGTAAAACATTATGATAGTACTTCCTGTTTTGACACGTAATCGTGCTAGGGAGTCAAGAGTCTCGATGACCTTGAAAGCTATGTAGGCGGAGCTGCTTTTCCTGGTAGGGTAATCTAAATTAAGAAAGTAGTTAATACGAAAAATCAAGACGATATTCAAAAGCTGTAAGTCAATGGACATTGGAAAACAAAAGAAAAAGCGTGGGACGCACACAGAAAAAATAAACATATACATGTATATATTTATTAACTAACAAAGAAAATATCACGAACTTCTTTTAAAAGACTATAAGCAAAACACGGAGAAGACAAAGGATCCATTGTCCTCACGATATAGACAAACAAACAATAGGCCCATCAACTTGTCGACATCAGATTGAACTTGCGAACTAAAAAGGCGTTTGAAAAAGACGCCAAACGAACCAAGTGAGTGATTATGAGGGGACCTCGTTCATGATCCAAAGTCAAGCTACAAATTAACCGTCATCAACGGACTCGAAGGGTAAAGTGAATTTAGAAGATACAGGACCAAAATAATTCAAGGTGTTAATATGGGGGGGGGGGTTTACAAAATTCCGATGTTAAGTAAGAACAATCACCAAACCCCAACAATAATACGAAAGTGGTCTTGTCAACAATTAAGGTGAACACGCAGTCGAAAGAGGAATCAAATCACACAAGTTGAAGGTAGAGGTCAGAAAATATCGGCTCGTCCTAACCCTTACACCGGAATGACACGGAAGCATCGCGGAGGGTGACACATGTGTAGCAGGAACCGCTTACCATATCGCGATCACCTGGTTTCGCTTCTACTTTTTTAATAGAAGTTAGTGATGTTTCCATGTAAATGTTTTTTATTGTTTACGATATTATTTACCATTTTTACCCTAGATAATGCTTCAAGGCATCTTTGAAAGCTGTGGAAAAAATTAGATCCTAATAAAACAACCACTGATTTAGATAAAAGACAAAAATAAATAGCAGCACCACGATTCGTTTATATTAGATTGCTAAATGCGTGTTTGTGCACAAGACATCGTGTCTGGCATTGGAAGTGGAACAGTTAAAAACATTAACCAGCTTAACCAAACCGCGTAGTTTGGTACACTAAATGGTGGTATGTCTCGGTTTACTGTGGTAAAGGTTGCAATAAACCAGATAGATACTAATACTACGGATTGTCATACACAAAGCAGGAAAACGTTACTCTTTGTAGCCACCTGATTTCACTTCTATGTTTTGATATTAATCTTTTATGCGTTCCTCTTTTTAGTTTGATATTTGTAATTGTTTCATTTTTTCGTGTGCGTCCCCGTTTTCTTTTTGTTGCATATGTCCATAAACTTACGACTTTAGAGTATAGTCTTGGTTTTTCGTATTTACTACTGTCTATTTACTGACTTTTTATTTAAATGTCAGTCAGTCAGTCAGTCGGTCAGTCAGTCAGCCAGCCAGCCAGCCAGTCTTTTGATATTATTTAATTCTATATAAATAATAACGTCACCTTTATGGATGAGCACTGGGCTGTTCAAAACACTTGTCCAGAGGAATACGAGGCATGTTTCAGATGTTGTATTTTGTTTCATTTTTCCGTGTGCGTCCCCCGTTTTCCTTTAGTTAGCCTTTGTCGATATATTTATAGCTATCGAATACTGTCCTGGTTGTAAATATTTTACTTCCTCTTTCGTCCATCCGCTGGACTATCTAGCATTAGGTTTTGTTGTTATATTGATTCATCACATTCTGTTTTCAGATGTGGGTGTTGCTGTTTTCAATGTCTTGTATGGTTTGTTAATAATACACTCACATGATTTGTGTACAAGACTGTCGTATCAAAAACGCGTTAAGTACTAGAAGTGTAAAAACGTGTGCCGTCATATTTTTGGACAGAATATAAATATTCAATTCATAAAAGGTCAAATAGAAAATCTGAATTATACCAAAGCATACTAATCTCAGCCACTAAAAAGAAATGGTTTTGAGGATATATTCAATGCAAACATAATACAGAGAATTTAAACCGTACGAGTTCATCATTAACAATTCTTTTAATTACGCCTACACACAAAAGAATAATTCGATGTTACTGTGAAAAGCTTGATGCGAATATCCGTTAAAATCTAAAAAATGCTGAAATAATACCATGTTCCTTATCAACAAATAGTACTAATCTATTCATAACACCACATAGTCAACAAAAGTGTATAGATGAATGAAAATTAACTCGGGGATTAATACAGTCACACGACTTACAATGTTCCAATGAGTTCAAGTACTTTAATATCCTACACATACTCTGACAAGGACATATATCACATATTCCATTAGAATGCAATTATCTGTTTATATTTCCTGTTATTATTCTTGGTATAGAAACTTTGTCAATTTTTCAAATGTAATTTTACTGTTTTAAAAATCGTTGATGATGTATATCTACATTCTACAAGATTCGGTATTATATAAATGTGTTGATCTACCGGCTCAGATTACTCGAGTACAAATACCAGTATTAAATATTGAACATAATGTTTTGTTTGGCTATTACTGCACGATTGTGGAAGTGACGTTTAACACTTATAAAACAACAAAAAATAATCAACAACCAATTACCATGTAATAACAAACCTTTAATTATATGAATATAATTAAGAACGTTAACGAATAAATGTAATGCACATTTTGACATGAAAACATAATAATATTAATAAGAATATCAAAACTTATTAACCGCCAATCCAATGAAATATTACTCTGGGCGCTTTACAATATAATACATGAACATAAAACGTAATATCAGTAACAATTGATCACACAATTAAAAGATAAAACCATTATAAGAAATCAAATATTAACAAAAATAGCAAGATCCTAAGACTCAATTGAATAAAATGTGTAACAAATAAAAAAGGAATAAATGCATTATTATTCAACAACCTGAATATCATTATACAAGTACTTGATAATTTATTTTCCTGAAGTTAGTAGTCAAATTGTCTGGTGACATTACGCTGTTTCTTATTTGATATTCTGAATATGAAATTGACAAAAGACTCGTCGGAAATACATTCCAATCAAGCCTTATCATGATAGTACGTTCAGCAACTTTTTGTATAATACTAAATTCGTTTAAACAAGGATATGTATTTCGGCTTTTCAACTTCCTCAATTATGTTAATCACAACAATGAAGCATCGCCTATTCAGTAAACAATAAACATGGTTGGTTTTCTGAAACATAAGTATATGATCAGCAAGTACCAAATGACAAAGAAGAGACAGCATACACTCGTTTGGTATCAATGTGGACTAACTCTTTGTCATAAATAGTCACTAGCGGTTTTCCAGGCTGGTACATGCCTTGCTCTGTAGCAAGGTCTGTAGCAAAGAAGTTATCGAGTGGATTTGCAAACCCAAGATTGCTTCCAACTGGAACTTTTGACGCTAATGCATGGAAAAGTTCTTCCGCTATTGAGTCCGAGTCGGCGTATAATGGGGCGATAAAGTATTTGCCGTCCTGGAGACCAAGTACTCCATAACCACATATATTATCATTCTTAACAGCAACCAAAGAGAAGAAACCTTCAAACTGGACCCAATTCTTCAAATAGTGCTCCCTCTTTAGTTTATGTACGCTGGTATCGTACTCCACAAGGTCACTGAAACTGATTTTAGAAACTGGCAGAAGATTTAAGTTTTCTTCTTGTGGTTTTGATCTAAATGCACTGTCACGAACAGTTCCTTGATTATACCAAGTCATCATGCCTGTTTTAATGCGATGTTCGGAATAGTTCTGCGCTTTCGTAAAGAAATGAGGCCAAATAAAACCGGATGTATTGATGTTTCCTATTTGACGTTTCATCTTCTCGTAAAGTTTAATCCCGACACTTGAATTCCGATAACCATTTTTCACCATCCACATTCCCGTACTTGCCAGTTTCTTTTCGTGGGCAAGGTATCCATGGGAACCTGTAAAAGTTTAAAACGGGTCTGTTAATCAAACATTAATACATTAATATAAACAGAAATATTTAAATGACATATTTTTGACAATGAAATAGTAAAACTATAAACATTCATTGTAAATAATTACAATGCATATTTGTCTGCATTACAGACAGAGCCTAATTTTTTGTCAAATCATGTGTATTCTGTTACCAGAGTATTGGTAATACAAGCGATTTAACATAACTCCTTTTATAAATCATTTGTTGATTCGTGTAAGCAGTAACCATAACTTAACAGTATAAGTTGTTGAACAATTCATTTTTTATAGACGGGACAACTAATGCTTCATAGAGCAAGGCGGCAACCTTTAAACAAATATGTTTTGAAGAATATATTTTTGTAGAAATTGACGCTTACTGATAATTTCACCATCGTCTGTTTCGGCGACAAAAAATCCTTTTGGATCAGTTTTATATGCACATTCTAAAACAGGTTTCTCCATAATCCATGCTTCGTCTTGAAGCATTTTGCAAACAAAACCCAGATCCTTAGTCTCCATCTGCCTAATCCGATATGGGAGGTTGGCGGTGTGTGAACTCGATCTAAAAATATAACGGACATATACAGTGTCTGTCATATGTTTCAAATGTAGTAAAACAGCTCTGATCACAACGAAAAGGGTAATACAATCAAAGAACAATGAACGTTTACAAATAAATAGGGTGACCATAGAAAGATTGATTTTAATATGGATCATATAATTTAAAAACAACTGGTATTTAAAGTTTTTGACAAATGTAATGGCTTACCTTTTTGGAAAATGTAGTTGTACGTTTTGTTTTGAAATCAGATTCAAAAACTGTTTCCCCGCTTTTCTGTACATTGGATTCATATTCATTTCTACAATTGGATGACGCCGATAAAAGTATTTAGTGTTAAAACCATAAATGATTCGCTTTTATACCCACCGATGCGGAAATTGTACAGAATGAATCCAAATCACTTATACCGCCTATGCTTTCATTGAAATATAAATTTAGAAATCAAATGACGCATCACTACATGTTATTAGTTTTATACATGTACATAACGCGCTAGTTGTGTATCATTATTAGTGCAACACAAAATGTAATTTCGTGTCTGTTATGTTTTAATGGTTTGTTTCAGTAAAAATTCCACAAATGTAGAGAAAGTAGAATCATATTTTCAAAGGCTTGGTAATGTAAAAATAATGTGGACGAAATATGCTGGTTTTGACTCAGTACCAAAATTCTATTTCCGGATACAATTTTGTTGATGAGCTGAGGTTTTATAAAATAATGTTTGTATATATAAATTGAATAAAAAAAGTAAAACAAATAGTAACGAATTACTTTAAAGTTTTGATGTTGTATTCATCATCACGTCACTTTAATTTTTTAAGACTAAAAACTAATTAGAAATTAAATGGAACGAAAAGTAATTCTCTTTTATCATCACATTGAAAAAACTATATAAGCAGACGCATAATTTAAAAACTGTTGTAAGATTTCACATTTTCGCAACTTAAACGGTGCGTGGTAATGAAATAACAATACTCTTGTATGAAAAACGTTATTGCACATCAAAATAATAAAAGATAGCATGTTGTCAAGTATTTGCGTGCTATTCTTTAAAAAAACAAATCAATTTCTTAGTTTGTTACAAGATACGTCGGTGATACTTTTGAGACACCATTTAATATTGTTGTTTTAGATAAAGGCAAATTATCGAAAACGAGTACGAAAGAAAACTTTAAAGAAAGAAATGAAAATTCAAGGATAATGTTATAGTTTTGAATGTGCCTGCTCCAGGGATTTTTGGATTTGGTTTTTCGTTTTTTTTAGAAGCAGTGGAATATTTTTCACGACATATTATGATACAAATAATGTTTTAGCTACTAATAACAATAATAACAAAAATATTTTGACTTACATTTTGACATAAAAATGCTTCATATGCTAACAAAAATGTTGTATATTAATTTCTGTTTCCATTCAAAATTATTGGTTCAATACCATTCCCTTCATTTCTATCGATTTGGTTTTTTGTTCATTGCTACCACAATAATTGAGTTTAAGGTATTTCCCCACATCGTCATCAATATCTCCTTGTCTGTATTTTAGTGACGACACTTCCCCTTCAAGTTTGCGTTTTGTAGTCAAATAACCTTACTGTGCGCCTCTAAATTAAAAGTTTAAATGAACAATTCAAGAGCATTAGGATAATGTGAGGGTCAAACTGAGTTACCATAAGGTATTTAAATCAGATATAACTCACTGATCAACATTGATAATAAATATTGTTATAAAGAAATATATCCGTGATATTTCTTTTCAAGTTCTTCATGCTTTTACTTAGGACTATGTTTGATTGAATTATCTTGATGTCAAATCAGCACATTTAGCCGTCAAATTTCTTTTAAACTGAATTTATAATTTCTTATTTACATATTTTTTGCTAACTAAATATTTTTCAACAAAATTCTGATTTTTTTTTTATTATTTCAAGCTTGTAAATGTTTTAAACAAACCATAAAGTCGGTTTTTGAAGGAAAAAAAACATCAAATTATTGAAATATCACTTTTTGGGATTTGCACCAAAAAATAAAGGGCTAATTGGAATGCCTTAATTTTCACTAAATCATCTTTAAATAATATTATGATAAATATATGAAAATTTCAAGAAAATCTAATCGTTAATTCTTGAAGTGGTGGGCCTACTTGGTGTTAATTTAATACGAAAAGCATCTATATAAAAGAAGTTGCCAATCGAGAGAAAAGAAAAGGGCAATAAAACATGCACAAAACCACAAAACAACATTTTTTGAGGCCAGTAACCAACGTGGATGTCCTATGACGTTTATTCAGCATATTGATGATCTGTTTTAACCTTTCAACTCCCAACCCGCGAAGGTCAGAACCTCTAACCACATATTAAAATATTAGAATATAAACTTTCCAAACATTACCCTATGGTAAACCTGAGTGAACAACGGCCATGACAAATAGGACCAGATGGATGGGGATATCAAAATCCATTCAAAACAAAAGTTAATTAGTGTGTAAAAAAAACAACAGAAACACAAACTTTAAAAGTCTAACTTTTTTTTTAAATTTTGACGTCATAGCAACAGTTACTGTAAACTTATACAAATATACACGTATTCGTAGATTTGTTCATGGAAACTACA
The DNA here is from genome assembly GCA_032359645.1 of Pododesmus macrochisma. Taxonomy (NCBI): domain Eukaryota; kingdom Metazoa; phylum Mollusca; class Bivalvia; order Pectinida; family Anomiidae; genus Pododesmus; species Pododesmus macrochisma. Next base: position 4,068 of record JAUMGZ010197937.1, on the reverse strand, counting down.
AGCAACTACATTCTATAAGCAACTAGAACAAGTATTATAATTTAGTCTGTATCCTAGGATAATCTAACGATATTAGTTTTTACCCCGCAATACTTCAATATACATTTTCTCTTGAGCTTCAATTGGTGACGGTTTAGTCACATTCAGATATTTCATGTAATAGTGTTCCGGTTTAGTTTGTTTGTTGTTATCTAAGAATGATTTAATAATTCAATAATGACAGGTTTGCCATTTTATGCTTCATAAGCACACTTATCAGACAATATAAACCATACGATAATCTACAAATTTAAACTGGCAAGAACATATCAATGATTTAAGTCCATGGACTTCCGGCCTTAAAATAGCGTCTTGGTTTTTCGATTTACTATTTTACTAACCTAACACAGGAAAATTAAAAGGAGTCCATTTTCTAAAATTCAATTAAACCAGGAAGATGGCAAGAGGAAATTGGTACTTTCAAACAGAAAATGGAAAGCTGATAAGCGGTCCAAAGAAAGTTTGAAATTCAAACTACACGATTTGTACACTACAGTCGGCTATATTTTCTAGGAAAGACTACTCCATTGTGAATGACTCGCTAAGCTGGCGTTACCGTGCATAGGGAAATTTAACTAACTATCCCCATACGAATAGGCCTTGCTTTTGCATAGACTGATGTAATGTTCTTTTTTTAATACATTAGAAAATTAAATGTATATACATGTATCTATATATATAATATACATATATATATATATATCCGATTTGAATATATATTTTACATTGCTTAAGTTAATGCTTGCTTTGAACAACATAAAAGTTATTGATTTATTAACGCACTTATATAAGTTTAAGGTGTTTATATTGTCAGTTTTTACAATTTTATAGTTTTGTAGGGGGTCGGGGTGGTAAATTTTTCCTTCATTACCATCGTGATTTTCAGCCCCTCCCCCTCTTTGGCTTCAAATCTTTGATTTATATCTAGGTATTGTCTATTCAAAAAAAAAATTCTATCGAGTCCGTTGATGACGGTTGACCCAAGTCAAGGCTTCGGGTCAAGAACGTTGTCCCCTCACCGATTTAGTTGGTTTGACGTCATATTTAAAAGTTCGTCTCACTTTGCTAGTTCATTGTAGTGGTGACTTCTTGATGAAGCTATGTTTGTTTGTCAATAACATTTGTTCTGTGTATCCTTTTTCTTCTTTTTTTTTACGTATATACTCATATGAGCAATGTATTTGTGTTCAAATAAAAAAGTCAATAGCATGAATAAGAAGCTTTTCTGTGTGTTACTTGGACATAATGACGAGTTCTATCTGTATTAGAAGATTACTTTATGCATTTAAACGGTTCAACACAATAAACAGTTTGTTCCTTCTTTTTTTATTGTATTGCTTAAGTTCACGAAATAACGCAAACATGTACGATAATTTATATTAGTATTGACTAAAACACATTTTTCAAAATCACTTCATACTTCTACATACTTAAGTGGACATATCAGATATTTCTGGCGAGCAATTTGTCAATGAATTTTGATTACTGTAACAGTAAAACATTATGATAGTACTTCCCTGTGTTTGACACTTTATCGTGCTAGGGGGTCAAGAGTCTCGATCACCCGGGAAGAAATGTGGGCGGAGCTGCTTTTCCCGGTAGTATAACATTAATTAAGAAAGAAGTAAATACGAAAAACCAAGATGATATTTAAAAGCCGTAAGTCAATGAACATTGGCAAACAAAAGGAAAATTTCATCCAATCTTGGTCGAAGGCATCCCTAGAGGAAGGGGTTTAAATTGTGTCTAGATGTTTAGGTTTGGCTCCCAGGGGGCGCCTTTTTGGCCCAAATTGGGAAAATTTAATAAATTTTCAAAAAATCTTCTTCTGATAAACTAGATGGTCTTGAGCTTAATGCTTTGGTATGTAGTAACTTTAGGGCATGGATAAACACGTTTGTTCAAGCCGTGACCCAGGGGTCAAATATAGGTTACGTGTTTTTGGTCAAATTTCAACACTATATATAAAATTATATAATATATAGCAAATATGTTCTAACTTCTAACATTTTCAACTTCTTGTCCTAAATCACTGGACCTATTTCTTCCAACTTAGTAGGAAATATCCATAGGGAAAGGGGATTCAGATTTGTTCAAATGAAGGGGCTTTGTCCCCAGGGGGCTCCACAAGGGGCCAAAAGGGGGAAAATGTGTTAAAATTCCAAAACTCTTTTTCCTGATAATCTAGAAGGTCTAGAGCTTAATATGTTGGTATGCAGCAACTTCAGGGCATGGCGAACCAAGTTTGTTCAATGCGTGACCCTGGGGTCAAAAATGGGTTTCACGTTTTTGGGTTGAGTGCAACACCATGGCAACTATGTTAACTTTTGATATTTTCAAAAGTCAAAAACTATTAAACCAATTACACCCAGACTTGGTTGAAGGGATCCCTAGGGGAAGGGGTTCAGATTTGTTCAAATGAAGGGTTAAGGCCCCAAAGGGCGCCTTTTTCGGGGCCAAAATTGGGGTGAATTTGACAACATTTCACAAATCTTCTTGCAAACTTGAAGGCCTAGTGTTTAATGCTTCGTTATATAAAGACCTAAGGGCATGGAGTACCAAGTTTGTTTAAGGCATGACCCTTGGGTCAAAATTATTCAAATGCAATTATTTCGTTTTTGGCCTATTTCAACAAGATGGACGTTAAGGCCCGATGGGCCATTTGTTTAATAGAAGTTCGCGATGTTTCCATTTTAGTTAATAAAGTACATATGTTACATATTCCAACAGAATGCAATTATCTGTTTATTTTTCCTGTTATTATTCTTGGTATAGAAACTTTGTCAATTTTCACAAAAGTAATTTTACTTTTTTGAAAAAACGTTGATGAATTATACATACATTCAACAAGAATTTGTATGCCTAATTATATGCATGTGTCGATCTACCGGCTCAGCTGAATCGAATACAAATATAATTATTCAAAACTAAACACAATGTTTTGTTTGGCTATTGCTGCAATTTTGTTGAAGTGACGTTTAACACTTATAAAACAAAAACAAAACAAAATAAATAATCAACAACCAATTACCATTTATAAACAAACCTTTTATTTTATGAATATAAATAAGAACGTAAACAAATAAGATGGAATGCACATTTTGACATGAATACATGATAATATTAATAACCAAAAAATGTAGGGCTAATTGAAATGCCTCAATTTTCACAAAATCATCTTTAAAGGATTTATTTATGATAAATATATGAAAATGTCAAGAAAATCTAATTGTTAATTCTTGAAGTGGTTGGCCTCCTTGATGTTAATTTAAGACGAATAGCATCTAAATAAAAGCAGTTGGCAATCGAGAGAAAAGTAAAGGGCAACAACACACATCAAATGGCAATAAAACATGCACAAAACCACAACACAACAATATTTGAGGCAAGTGATCAATGCAGACGTCTTATGGCGTTTATTCAGCATATTGAATGGTCTGGCCTTTAAACTCCCACATTTCTAACTGAACCTGCGAAGGTGAGGGCCTCTAACCACATATTAAAATATTTGAATATCAACTTTTCGAACATTACACCATGGTAAACTGAGTGAACAACGGCTATGGCAAATAGGACCAGATGGATGGGGATATCAAAGTCCGTTCCAAGCAAAAGCTAATTAGTGTGTAGAAAAAACAACAGAAACACACATTTTCAAATTGTAATCTTTTTTCAAATCGTGACGTCATAATACAAATATACACGTATTCGTAGATTGTTTGATGGAAACTACAAGCAACTATATCCTATAAGCAACCAGAACAAGTATTATCATTTAGTCTGTGTCCTAGGATAATCTAACCATATTAGTTTTTACGCTGTAATTCTTCAATATTCATTTTCACTTGAGCTTCAATTGGTGACGGTTTAGTCACATTCAGATATAACATGTAATAGTGTTCCGTATCAGTTTGTTTGTTGTTATCTAAGAATGGTTTGTTGTTATCTAAGAATGCTTACCATATCGCGAGCACCTGGTTTCGCTTCTAGTTTTTTAATAGAAGTTCGTGATGTTTCCCTTTTTAGTTA
>JAUMGZ010197926.1:2125-12729 GCA_032359645.1 Pododesmus macrochisma | reverse complement strand
GGTGTATAACTGTATTCTCTCCTATCTGACATTAATCAGTCTTATCTATGGTGTATTACTGTATTCCCTCCTATCTGACTATAATAAATCTTATATATGGTGTATAACTGTATTCTCTCCTATCTGACATTAATCAGTCTTATCTATGGTGTATTACTGTATTCCCTCCTATCTGGCTATAATAAATCTTATCAGTGGTGTATAACTGTATTCTCTCCTATCTGACTATAATAAATCTTATCTATGGTGTATTACTGTATTCCCTCCTATCTGGCTATAATAAATCTTATCTATGGTGTATTACTGTATTCTCTCCTATCTGACTATTATAAATCTTATCTATGGTGTATTACTTTATCCCGCTTCAGATAAGAATCTGGTGTCACTATTGGTTGAAATGACATCACATGACGTTGTGAATGTTTCCATATCGGGTGCCTAGTTTTTAATATCGGGTGTTTTTAATAATCTAGACTTGTTGTTCCTATTTTAATGACGTCACGTAATTACAGTAAACAAAGATAGCGGCCGTGAAGCGTTTCAGTCAATCATCATGCGAAGAAGTGGACCAAAAAAGGCTTAAAGTGCATTCAATTTATAATACTCTACAATGCAATAGTAAAGCAGAAAATATTCTGAGGGCATATTTGAAGAAAATTTGGCAAGATGACCAATTTGAGAAGTTTAAAGCCTTGCAATTGAATGAAGTGCCGGGACATACTTTTTATCAATTTTGTGAATTGATAAGGTCTTCAACAGGATTAATTCATAACTAATAGTATTCTCGCCTATCTGATTTATAACATATCTTATGAATAGTGTATTACTGTATTCTCTCCTATCTGGCTGCGTTCATCTCCCTTCATTTCTGAGAACTGTATGTCCTGTGGGTCTGCACGGACAGCTGTCTGTCTGATGGTGTCACCCTCTATATTACTGACAGTTATGGTCCTGTCGTCACTGCCTAGTGACAACAGGTTCTCATTACTCCAAGCTCCACAAATGATACGCTTTGTATGCTTTCCAAGAACAGGAACTTTCCTATAATTACATAAGATAACCCACACATTTATTAAATATCTTGTGTAATTTTACTATAGTAATAAAAGGCATTTTTCCTGATTTTGTATTGCACTAGTACAATACAGAAAAGGACTACTTTTGATGACATCAGTTTCACAGTGTTTTTCCATGAGCTGAGATCCGTAAAAACTACTGATACACAAGAAGTTGTGTAAAAAAAAGCTGATAATGCTAATTGAAAAAAAAAAAAAGACAAACATATGTTTATCCAATTACACAGACAGAACAAGTTTTTTTCTTCAAAAATTCATATACCTCGCAACTGCTTTAAAATTGTAGATCTGTATATACATCAACCAATTTGCTTTACATGAAATACTTTTTTGATTGAAATTGTGAAACTAGTGATGTTGGTTAAACATGGACATACCCAAACAAATTGAAACTTTTTGCAAAGGAAATAAAGTGAAAAATGTAGTTCAGATCTGTTAAATTTTGAAGTGAACACGTAGTACTACTCATACAGTAACCACACTTATACCTCCATAGAAATCGAGTTAAGCCTGAAATCTTACCAGAATCAATGACAAAGAAATCTATTTGGTGTCTGCTGAAGAAGTGTGTAGTAGGCTGCTATCTAGTGACCTTTTAGTGTATATAGTACATGAGACTGTTCATATCAATAGTATGATCTCTTAATGTTTACCTTGATGTTTGGTGGTTGTAGATCAGGAGATTTCCTTTAACTGTTCCAACAGCAAGATAAGGTCCAGCTTTTGCCCAAAGTAAATAACTCATGGGATCTCTAAAATATAATTAACATAATTATATGATAGAAAAAAAAAAGGAATAGTAATCATTATTTCAAAAACACATTTTAAACAGAACGACTAACTTCAATTTCATCATATTTTAACGATTTATAGCTTATATTGCAACAGCATACATGCCAGGTCCCCCTCATAGTGATAGTCCCTATTTTAGCCTTTTATCTCTCCAATGAAAATTCTTATTTTGCCTATTATTTCTAACTAAAACATAAAATCTCTCCCATATGAGGTTTTAATGTTGGTAAGTATGCAATAGACAACTGGCTTATGGAGTTATTGTCTGTATTCTTAAATTAACCATTATTTAATATACTGTTTATTACCTGAGACCACTGTCTATTGGAGTTGTTCTCTGTGTGTTAGCATCCCAAAGAGTTATCACTCCATTTCGATCATTTATAACAGCTAACGTGTCACCATCTTTATCCCATCCAATCCCTGTACATGCCCTACAACATAATAACAGCAAACTTGTTAATGCATGATTCAAAAGTTATTATGACATTTCACTTTTACATATTTGTCCAGTTAAATAAGATAAAACATAACATAAAATATTTTCACAATGTGCTTCCGAGGGAAATTCCTCTCCGACGTTGAGCACTGAGAAACAATTCAAAAGAAAAACAATTTAATAGCCTACGCAGAAACAATACTATTGTTAAGCAGTGAACAACTCTTCACTGAAAAGTTGTTTTGGTATAACAAAACAATTTTTGACTTTTAGATATTAAACATCAGAAGTGTCTCACTGAGAAGAGTTGTTCTATATGGCCTCAGGAAAACAATCTCTCTCAGTTAGACATTTCCAGACGTTCGTCTCCTTAGTAAATAGGCAATAATTGTATAGTGTCAAACATGGTCAAGTTAGTCATGATTAAAAATGTGATTAATGTCAAAAAAAGATTGAATGAATTATGTGTTAATATTAAAATTTTCAGTATGGTTAAATTCAAACATACTGATGGCAGCTATTCAAAGTTGTGTAAATGTACATCAAACATGCTGATGTCTAATTGTGTCAAATATGTAAGTCATTTAGAATACATTATGAAGTACAACTTAATAAAACAAGTACAATATAATGTACTTTTATAGTATTATGTGTAATAAAGGTTTTTGAAATCAACCTTTTTATGCATACATACCCTTGTAAGTTGATTTCCTCCTTCAACTCACCATGCCTGTCATAGATTCTTACAACATGGTCAAAACTAGAGATGGAGACAAAAATATAAAATCATTTTACCGGTATCTGTAATTTATAATGAGCAAGCAATGTGAATCAGAAAACAGACTTCAATTTTATACACTCTTAACATTTTTATAATGACTAAATGTTATATTTAGATTTACCTCACCATGCATAATGATATGGAGGATCAATTAATGAAATATCCCAAATTTCTTAGAAGCATTATTCTCATACAGAAGAACAAAACTACAAGTATTAAATTCAATAGGATTACAATACATCACTTTACTTTGAACCACCAGTATATAGCTGGTTGTACATGTTGCTCTATAGAGTTTGGTTTATTAGCTAAAGTCTATTACTGATTGGCCATTTTTTTGTGTATATATCCATCAACATTTTCAGTGATGCTCTCATACACAACGTAAGTAATACAGACTGTTTACCATCACACTATGCATGTACATGTACATCCATTTATATAGAAAACTGAATTGTTGTTCCTATGTTTATGTTTTTTCGTATTTCAGTGTTGCTTTGGTCACTCATATAAATGAGCACATCAACATTCATTTTATATAAATAACAAAAGCAATGTCAATAGATAATGCTCATGTAATTTAGCCTTAGTAGGTCTTTTTGTTATAGTACATATACAACAAGAATGCTAGGATTATATTGTTAATTTTAAAATTATAATAGAAGCATGGTTACAGGTATTTTAGCAAGAGAACATGTATTAGTAATCTATCTACAATTATACATACCCAACAGCAGCTAAATAGTTGCCCAATGTGCTCTGCCAAGCATACTGTATTATTCCCTGTCCTCCAAACGATTTGTTACTAAGACTGAATACACGCTGAAATATAACAAGAAACATTTTTTAAGATATGCTAACATTGTAGCTTTAGAATTTGCAGTGCAAACTGAAATGACACATGAACAGGTATATATTGAGATACTGAATTGACAATAAAATTGAAAGGAATAAATTTAAAGTGAAAATGAACAGTCCAATTTAAGTCTACAAAATAAGGTACAATGTATATGTAGCTGTCACAGACCATTAAACAAGAACTATAGTTGAGAAGAAATTTGATTTTAAGGGAGTTACCTCCCTTTAATACAAAATTTATTCAAATATATTAACAACATATGACATATAGAGGCTTTGCACAGATATCCTAAACTTACGATTTATAGGGCTGCTGGTCAAAATTTACCTATATGGAGGGCAACAGTTGAACTGACAAGTGTTGGCTATATAATCTTACTAAATTTGGCCATATTCACATAGTCGCTACAGATTCAAATACAAACTAGAGCTCCACATTTTGAACAGGGCCATCACCAAGATGGCAGTCTGTGAAGAATAGAGATTTGTTTTTGTGAACCAAAACATATGTCTCCCCTTATTATCCAATATGCATATTTGCTGGTTTTTACGACCCGGACAAGATGTTTCTGAAAAGATTGCACTTATTTGACCTTTGACTTTGAGGGCAAGTTCATAATACCCTAGTTACAGTCCCCTGCACATCCTCTGTGGGTGATGCAGCTATACAATTCAATGTTCATTAAGACATCTTTATATTAAAATTCATTGTAATGCATGACTTTGAAATTCTGTGAATGAATAACGGCAGGATTTATCACAAATAGCAAGTTAACTTTTACAAGAACATGAACAACAGTTACAAAATCCATGTTGGTATAAATCAGTCAAAATACTTATTGACAGATATATTCCATGACTTTACTGATGTGTTCCATGCACGATCTTCCACTGTCCACTGGTAGGCATTTGTTCTGTGTTTCTGTAAGCAGGGTTTCAAAACCCAGCAGCGTCAGACCTAAGACTTTAAAATTATGTAATATACTCGCTCCCAGTACTTAATGCTCAGCATTAAAAATATGTTTCTGGCTAGGAAAATAAATTGGTTGGCTCAGTGTCAGGATAATGTGACTGAGTGAAGTATCATTTCAATGCTTCTTGGGCATGATATTTCAGTGAAACAGCACTAAAAAGTCTCGACCAGTGCACACTGTTACATGCAGACACCGCCTTGATATCTGCTGCATGACATCTAAATGTAAAGGTTGTCGTGAAGTTGAACTTGAAAGGGTGTTAAACCCCAATAAAACAAATAAACAAATCCATGATCTTCCAAAAAACATGATACTGTATATAAAGTGCAAAGACACATGTTTTCGCAACAAAATGCATAACATAGATAGCATTGAATCTCCAATTTGAGTGAGGAGTTGTTGACCAGTTCGTAATTAGTAGGCCTACTCATTATTGAATCATTACAAAGATGATTGGATCAAACATGTAGCAGTGATACATATTGTACCATGTATCATTGTAAAACATAGTCACAGTGCTGAAAGTTGCAGTGAAACAGACCGGGCACCAGTAAAAACTAGACCTTGTTGCTTGCAGTTTGTTTAAATGGTCATTAACTTTATTATCAGTTTGAAACATAAGAACATAATCAAGTACCTTCATTGTCACTTCTTGTGGCCTTTAAGTGTTTACAAATAATCGTTTTTTGCAACATTTACTGTGTTTTAGTTGGCAAGTTCGGCCCTGGAAACACCGACGACAGGAATGCTCTGACATGCGCATAGTGGATCAACAAACTGGAGAGTTACAATAAAGGGAGACCATCTCTTTTTGTACTTTTTCGCAACGCATTCTCTCTCTCTCTCTCTCTCTCTCTGGGGATCTGCATGCTTTTCAATAAAATAAAGACTCCATCGAATTAATTCAGAATGAAGACAACAACAAGTTGCCCTCAATTCGGTGCATGTGTGAGGGTAGTGGTGGGATGGGGTTGGGGTGTGTCACATTTCACTGATTTTACGGCCGCTGCTTTGAGAATACCACCTCTTTCGTTGAACAAAAATTCCTAGTCGTTCCATGGTGGTGGCTATATAGCTGGCCACTTTTTATTTTTGATGTTATTTTATGTGTTGCGGTATATATTGTATTTTGATGTTTGTTGGCGCTTTCTTTGGTCGTCGGTCACTCTGATTCAGATGTATGTTCGGGGTCATACAGGTGTCACCCTGTGCTAGCACGTTACTACAACTTGTAATATTTAGGCTCAATCGGTAGAGCGTTGGACTCCTTACCTAGAGGTCTCAGATTCGAACCCCGGCAGTGCGACTGCATTTTCTGCTTCTGTTACATTTTGCTGCCCACGTCAAAACTTGGTGGCATATGTATCACAGCGCAAAAGTCGGTTGTGTAGAATACAGGACTTGGTCATATATGGTCCATTGTTTTCTTTATTACATGGTGCCACGATAATAAACGCCATTAGAACTAATGAAAAATTCAAAAATATCTTCCAACATTTTTCAGTAAAATATTCTTTTACTTTACGAAACTGTTGCTATAAACAGCGAATGATACAGCATTTGAGGCTATAGGGGGAATTACTTCATAATGAAATTTAAGAGATAAAATAGCTCGGTTTGAACGATATGACTATCATTTGTTGTGGTATATTTTCGTAAATAAGAAAAATTATGATAGTGATGTTGAAATCAATCATTAAATCACAGATTTAAATAGTATACAAGTCTATGATTAAATGAATTAATTTGATTTTCATTTTTAGTAGTAAAAGCTGTTCTTAGTCTTGCGTTATTGTTAACTATAGCGTGAATAAATACCATATTCTATGAATATTTTCGGATATGTTTAAGAAAAAACATTTCATTTGTGCCTTCTTTGATAAACATATTGATGATCATAAGTATTTACATACGATCATTATTCTATTTGGTAGGGGATATGGTCCGTGTAATACCACTCCTTCCGAATTCGCCAGTTTCTAATATATTGAAACAAGTTATTAAATGAACAGGTAAACTGTATTATAAGTTTTCCGTAACCCTGATCTCTCCTTCAAAACATCATTTATACAATCTTTCCTGTTACATCTTTTACATCTGGAAAATGAAAGCAATGGAGGGGAAGGAGTCAATGATTATATAATTAGAACCACGAATACGCAAGGTATCCTATATTTATTCATGTTTGTTTGATTGTTTGTTTGTTTGTTTGTTTATTTGTTTGTTTGTTTGATCAGAGTATGACGTCGACACTTCCATGCCACACAATCTTTCTGTATGATATATTGATTAATTGATTATTCATTTTTTTCCTCCAATACAATCAGCTATTATATAGAACAAACATAAATTTGAATAAATGGTAATATATGTACAAGAATTTAAATAAGTAAACATAGATAAACAATAAATAATTAGCAGTGACGAATTACAACATATAGTTTTTACATGTAAGCCCCCGTATATATAACATGTATGCATTGTTTGAAAAATATCTTATTAAATCAACACATACAAAATGTAAATCTTCTCTGATTCTAAAACATTTATTAATTGGTGTACACAATTCGATGAAAAGTGAAACAGAAAACCTTATCTGATCCGCTATCATAGAGACCGGCATTTTAATGAGATATGTATATATCAATCGATGATCACAACATGCTGACGACACATGTTGCAAGTTTTATCCTGTCATCACAAATCAAGTCTGTTCATGTATATACAATCGTCATTCGAGATTTTCTTGACTATTCTGTAAAAAAAAATAAGGCGTACCCAATAATACTTGAGATGCTCCGAGTGTCTCGACCAATCAGATGCGTCGTTGTGACGTTTTTATTCTAAATATAGATTCAAAACCCCTATATAAAGCTCGACAGTCGACTATTGCACCATAACATTATCAGATCAACAACGAAAGGAGGCAATGTAAGATGATGTGTACTTTAATTACATAATAACTATAACAAAATAACGTTTCAAACTGGAACGGGTCATCAATAAAAATATTTTTTAAGATCTCAGAATGATGTCATAATTTATTTTAAGTTTTCAAAGCAGGAATCTATAATTAGTTTCTTAATTTCATAGTTCGGTAGAGTATTGCGCAATATTCCACGTGTTTTGCAACACATGGCAATGTTGATGTACAGTACATGTATTACGCAACGGTATGGAAATAACCATTCGTACAATATGCGTCGTCCCGCGTACAACGTTGGAGAACGTTCATAGATATTATTAGAAACTATTCGACCACTATAATAATAATTATGTATCCTATTTTTATATTTAGGTATGATATTCAAAATGACACAGCGAAAAGTTTTCAACTGCCTTATGGAACCCAATATTCTTATTAACAAGACTACTAAACCTGAACCCGAGAGTTCTTGTGGTGCAACGCCCAAACCCGAGGATACGAACTTAGTGGCAGCAACACTTGTAGCGCTAGAGACTGGGGATCTAAACCCACTTATCAAAGAGGAACTAAAATATACTATACAATCACGGAGAGTAGCGGAGGGGAAGGAGGAACTTCGTGTTCACTTCGATATCAACCCTACTTATACAGTAAGAACTCTTTTATATTCTAATTGATGTTTAAAGATAGCATCATTATCTCAAAATTTAAACTTAATTTATTTTTCAAGGATTGAAATATAATTCAAATAGATTTTTTTTAACATTTTATGTTGAAATCACTCTCGCTGACACGGATGGTAGGCCGAGTGAATCAGTATATCTATAATCAATTTAAACAATTTGACATTTTAGAACGATGTTTAGCATTTACATGTTTATCATTTGTTCAGTACTAATATCCACAAGTACTGTGTTTTTGTGTGAACATAACTGTTTCACTACTGATATATATGCGTCACGTCATTCGGTAATAAAATTATAATTAATACTAATTAACAAAGTACATATATTTCACAATAATTATATATATTCGGAGCTGAATTTGTCATCTGAGTTAAGTATATTAAGTTTTTGTTGGTTTCTATTTCAGCTAACGCCGGAGGAAGAAGAAAAAGCAGCGAGAAGAAAGGAGCAAAACAGACTGGCGGCACGTCGATTTAGACAGCGACAAAGAGAAGGCAAGGCGGTACACAACAAGGTTTGTAACCATGTCAAGTTCATGCAGTAAACAGCCTAAAAACAAAATAAAAATTCTACAAACAGCGTGTATAAAATTTGAGGCTTTGCTATTTCTGATTAGCGCTGAGTCAGTATATTGTGTTAGAATACAGTAACAGTTGTGTCCTTGTCGTTGTAAGAGCGCCATGATAAATATAAATTTATTTTATCTGCTAGCGTATGCTGACAAAACACAAGTAAATATACAATAAGATGAAACGTCTTCACCTAGTAAGATTATAGGAAAATGTTGGTTTGTCTGTTCGATTTATGAAGGTCTGTGTCGCTTCAAAACATTTTAGGTCATACCATAAGTGTTGGCTTGTATCACTGCGAATTCAATCGATTTTGTTACCCTGTCTCTTTTGCGAAAAAGATAAATGAAATTCACCTTAAACTATAGCCGAACCATGTCTAAAATTATTATTCAAATTAACATGTATAGTGACATCCAGAATAAGACTTTTTCTCATTCTCTTTGGTTTTCTTTTCTTATTACGGAATGTCTGTGCACATTAATCTTATAAACGCTTGTTTTATTTAACAGAGGATTCGTGGGTTGGAATCCGGTAACACAAGACTTCGAATGGAGATTCAACGACTACGACAAGAAAGAGAGCAACTTAGAGCTGAATTACACGCGCATCTACTCGTGTGCCCAAGAATTAATGGTATTACCTGAATCTTTCAAAAGACAAAGATGAAAATGGAATGACAGCCGAAGCATGGGACTATATAGTGTCTTTATTTGGTGAACTTATACAGTGATCAACACTAGCGAACAATTATAGTGAACCATATACATATCTTGAACATGTGACATCATCGAGACATGTATAGTTTGCAACACTGTTACGCTATAGATGGCGCCTCCGCACTGATCTATCTTATGACGTCATTCTGGGGAACACATCGTTATCATCTACAATGGAACAGTTACTATGATGGGATGACTGCAATACAATGAGAAAAGTTGAACGTTTTACTTGTAACAATGACGTCATATGTAATGTCGCTTGCATCAACTCTGAAAACAAGCGAGGACAATTTATGCGTGCACAAAACATAATGCATGCAGTCGCAAGACTATCAAGTTTTTCATGAACTTTATTTATTATGCGTTGAATGAGACACACATTTATAAAATTTGTTTCAAATTTGATTTATATATTATATTATTTTTATTCATATGATTTACAAAATATACATAGATATATGTAAACGCTTATGTCAGCATTTTTAAAGTCGATGTGAAAGCATTGTTTTCTTCATGTCGCATTTTTATAAAACCAAAAGAATATTATATAAGCATAATCGTTTTGTTTTATAATTTACATTACTCAAATATTATTACTATTAATAAAATGTTGTTTTATTATACATTTCTGTGTTAAAAACTATCAATCGAGTAATACGCAAAAGAAATCACAAACGAACAAAAACTTACGCATACGCACACAAATACATACGCGCACACATATAGACACATACACACACACACTTCTTTTTCTTCATAATCATCACCATCATCATTATCT
>JAUMGZ010197915.1:0-12729 GCA_032359645.1 Pododesmus macrochisma | reverse complement strand
CCAGTTGAAGCACTTTCAATAATTCGCACGGTTGCATATGCTACATCTATTCAGTCCGTACCATGTGACTTCCTTTCCATGAAGGATTTGAAAAGCACCATACTATGCCAGTGAGAATCTAATGAAGTTCATTGTTTACGCTCATGTTACCATTACACAAACTTCTTAGTTCGTTATTATGGCCTGAAGATCAAGGTAATAGGCACAGGGACATGTTACAATAATATCATGTCATTGAAATGGTCATTCCCAGTACAAGTAAAATATCCCTAAGGGTTTACTATATAGCTTAATTGCATACCTCGATTTTTCAATCCAAAGAAAATATCCCTTCTTTATACATGTATCTATCCATAGAATTCCACAAACCATTTTGTCCATCAATTATATATCTTTCACATTATGGCAACTTTTTTGCTCAAACTATACTATATATGTCCGTGCTCCAGACATATTCAATTGTCAACTTCAATCCAAAAGACAAGATCAAATCCCAGAAGTGCCTGCAGTGTTCCAAACTTTTTGAGTCTCTCAGGAGCTTTCTTACCACTGCAGGCACTTCCAGGAATAAATCTTGTCTTTCCCCCAGGCCGAAACAAATTTGAGTAATTCAAACATACAAAAATACCTATTTTCAGCACTCTTCAATAAACATCTTTGAAAAACAATTCAGGAAAGATTGGGTATTTGATTATGATCATCAGAAAAGAAACAACAAGTTGTTTTTATCAGTAATATTTTTAATTTTAAAATTTTCAAGAAAAAAAAATTTCATTGAGATTTGTATCTGTAAAGTGCCCAGGCCTTTGCGTTTCTCCATTTTTGAATTGCAGCATTGAAGTCTAATTTGTGCAGCTCTTATTGAAGACATTCTCAAGAAATCAGTGCCTTAATTGGTTAAGGCGTTTTGAAACCCCATACATATGTATCAGCACACAAAGTTTACACAACATCCTTCCTTCACTCATTGCTGAAATAGCCTTGTGACGGATGACTTTTTATTGTCATCTGTTACGCTCCGGATTTGGTTTATCATTAGTCAGGACCCGTAGTTGACCATACTTGAAAAATGACAATGGGTCATATTTTGCACATAATGACCAATTTGACCCAGAAATAAAACAATGATGACCATGGTTATATCTGAAATAAAAGGGCCAGTTGCCCAAAGGTGCAGTCCAAAATGATCCCTGCGGTTATCAACAGTTTGACATCAGTGTAACCTACAAACATTGCCATTGGTATGCCATTCCACAATAACATATATTACTTAATTAACTTCTATTGCTGCTAGAGAGGAGTTCTGACTCTACTCCACTCTCACAAATTCAAAAAAAAATTAAATAAGGTGATGTAATAGTCGGATAATTCAGACTAC
Source organism: Pododesmus macrochisma (assembly GCA_032359645.1). Lineage (NCBI taxonomy): Eukaryota > Metazoa > Mollusca > Bivalvia > Pectinida > Anomiidae > Pododesmus > Pododesmus macrochisma. Next base: position 11,351 of record JAUMGZ010197915.1, on the reverse strand, counting down.
CAGGTCCTAAAAACAGCATTCTTATTCAACAGCATGAAATTGTCCGGGTTGTGAGAGAACAAGATACTTCTAATGTATATTGGAATGTCTTTTCCAAATTTGAAGCAAGTATTTTATGAAATGAATGTATACTTAATAGACTTTTAAAACAATACAATGCTAACCAGTACCTGCACACTAGTCTTGAGCTTGGAGCTGCACTGATGATAAAAAACATCTCTTGTTGGCAAATACTTTCATGTCACTAACAAGTAATACCATATTACTATATTCTTATTCAGAACTTAAGAGTTGAAATCTATGATATAGATGCTGTGATTTAATCATAACATACTGTTTTTTGTTAACTTTTCAGTTGCTGACTTGACTACCATGGCAACTGACGTTGAAATTGATGACTCACTGTACAGGTTTGTTCAAATTTACAAGAATTAACTGCATTATGTACATGACCATGTACATACAGATATTTAAGTTTGTTCACATAAACATATGTACCGTTATAAGAGTTGACAATTTACTCTGTGCATGTAAGTTTATTATATATTTAGGAATTGCAAAGGTATCCAAATATTATGATTTAGACAGCGCTAGCATAGTCTTTTGTTTTCATTAAAATTGATATTAATTTGTAAAATATTTTGACTTTGTTTTCAGTCGTCAGCGCTATGTTCTTGGTGACAGTGCCATGAAGAGAATGGCCAATTCTTCCGTATTAATCCATGGTATGGGAGGACTTGGTATAGAAATAGCAAAGAATATTGTTCTGGCTGGAGTCAAGGTAATAATGATGACACAGAATATTATTCGGGCTTGAATAAAGATAATTATGATAAAAGAAATAGAATTATTCTGTCTGAAATATAGGTACATTGTTTAATTTATGCTTAGAAAGACTATTGTTCTGACTGGATTAAAAACGATTTTAAAGAGTTTAATAAAAAAAATTGTTGTTCTGGCTGGTTTAAAATAAAGAAGGTATAAAATAACTATATTAGCAAAAAATACTTTTCTTGTTGTTATAAAGGGTAATTAACATAACAAGGAATATTGTTCTGACTGGAATAAAGGTATATACATTCCTAAATATATAATAATATTTTTACTGTCTGAATTATATAACTGCCAAAACAAGTATGTAAAAAATATAAATTAAGTAGTTTTGTCTTAATTATTAACAATTAATTTGCAGTCATTGACAATCCAGGACAATAAGATGGCCACAGTTGCTGATTTAGGTACTCAGTTTTTCTTACGGGAGAGTGATATTGCCCATCTCAGAAGCAGGTAAATACATTTCAATAGTTTCAATAATATAATACAAGCAGGATCTAAAGCTACATGTACCAGTAGTACAGAAGTATGGAATTGAATGAAATCATTCTTCCTTGTTGTGTTTGTTTGTGTTAAGGGCTTATGGTCTGATCAACAGCTAAGGTCATTTACGGACATGCAAGTTTTACTGGTGGAGGAAACAGGAGTACCCGGAGTAAACCACTGATCTACGGCAAGTTACTGGCAACTTTCTCACACTAGGCTGCCCCGGATGGGAATCGAACCTAGGAGGTGAAAGGCTCTTATGATTACAAGTCAGCGACTTTAACCACTAGGCCACCGCGGCCCCAAGTACAAATGCAGTAATATTAATCTAGTCAATGGAAACAAAACAATTCAAAGCTTTAAAATTCAATTGATAATGCTGTATACACCATAGAATATTTTAAATCAAGCAGTTTGAAGTGTTAAATTGGAGTGCGTAGCAATGATAAAATTCTGAGCAGAAAAATGTGTTCTCCCCCCATCAGTTTTCCCAAGGCTATGGCCCTGCTGTTTAAGGGCATTTACTATATTGAAAAGAAATCACACATGTATGGTTTAGTTATACTCATGTATGAAGGGCTTTCTCAAAGACAGATTTCAGTTATAGTATCTAGTTTGCAATACAAAACTGTCATTGTAATAATCTTAATGAATACTAAAACAAACTAATTTGAACTTCCGACAGAAGAGGGCAAAGGCACAACATTTACTTGACAAGGTGTTTGATCATCTGGAGCTCGTGGAGAAGGACTATTTTGGACTTCAGTTTGTGGATTTAACGCCTGCACCGGACCATATAGTCAGTAGTCATCGCTTTGCACCTCCTGGGACGTACGCATTAGTAAGTAATTTTTAGTATCAATGTAGCATTGATCATCCATCACTACCTCAAACTAAGCATAAGTCCTACTTCTATAGTACACACATTAGTAAATAACGTTGTAGCATTGATCATCCGTCACTACCTAAAAATACTACTGCAAGTGCACACACAAGTTAATGTCCACTATTACTTTCCAGCACAGTTTGATATGCAGGAGGAAGGCAATAAACCATAATTGCCAGTATCTAACTATGTTATTGCTTGTTCTCATAATGATTTGAACTACAGTATCTTCATGACTTTAAAATAGGTGCTGACATTGCAAACCAATTTGTGAAAAAATGATCAAATGTGTTCATTTATGGTAATGATATATAGTCTTTCACCCTTCTTCCTTGATTAACAAACAACAACTTCAGATATCTGGTACTTATTAAGTTATAGACACTTGTATGATTCAAGTGTTGGTGCATTGTGCAATGTCAATACACAATCCTGTGTGTGTAAAGATGATTCATGCAATCTCACTTTGATGAGAGGCAAAGACAATTAAAAGATGTGTAAATAATTAATTTTATAGCTAGAAGCTGTTAAAAGTTCTGTGATGGTAATCAGGCCTTGAATTGCTTTTTGTCAGGAAAGTTCATAAACACCTTCCAAGTGTAGACTTGCTGATACGAACAAGTGTTGGTATGGGTCTGATTAGATATGACTGTATAACTGCTGGCTTTTACAGCAAATTTAGCTCTGATACAGTGCTTATTGTCACTGCTACTGCTGCTTAGTGCTTATGTTGTAATGGGTTTGTTGTGTAACATATTTACAAAAAAATCAGACAGATTGTATTTTCTCGGTTACCAATTCTAGATCTACATTTATTAAGTGTTACCCTATGTACAATGAATATGCACTTTAAGTTCTTTCTATGCATTGTGTGATATTTTATGCTGTTGCTGCATGGTCTCAATTAGTTTGTGGTCTTCACTGTTCTTGTCAGTTCCTTTGATATATACCCAGTAAGGGGGTCGATATATCAGTGATTTTAATATATCTTTCATTCTTTTGATTCCTTTGGAGAATGATTATAACTTATTTTGTCCTTATCTGTTTACGTTTTATTGATTAAATGAATAGATTTGATCACCTCAATTTGAATGTGAACGTTGTCTTCTTGAAATGTGTCATTTACTTGTCAAAGTCTACAGGCGATTGCAAGAAAGAGACTTTGGAACTCTTCAGTGTTTTTGGGTAATATTGTCGGCACAGTATTGACATAAAACTCTCAGGAGGAGCTCTTCTCTTACCTTCTCATTAAAGTGAAAACTCCGAACGTTTAGCCAGGAAGCCCTCTGTGTAGGTTTATTGATGAACAATTTGGAGATGCTGTGTTGCCGTGGAAACAAGATATTGGTTTTTTTGAGAGAGTTAGCTCATACAAGTTTGATACAAAGATAGACTACTTTTTACTTCAATTGTTTTTTTACCGTACAGTATCCTAGTTTGCCAATAATGTACCGGTAGTGTCGTTATTCAATGTACCTTATAAGTGCATGGTAACTTGATCATGAAAATGTTGGCATATAAAATCTCTGTTACCCTATCAAATCAATTACAGTGATTGAAGCCTGTCAGTGTTTGACATGGACTCGTGCAGTGTTCATTGTCAAGTGAGTTCTGACTTTCGCCCATTATTGATTTCACAGTTGGTGTTAAAAGGCAAAAAAAAAATGATTTTGTCATTCTTTTATTAATCAAATCAACATGTGCTCAAGCAAATAGAAGCACATGGAGTTAATGTTGACGATCATTGGGATGTTTTTTGTGATAATACATGTACTTGGAAATATTTTTATAAATCTCAAATTAACCGCATTACAGCTATTGTTGTATTTTTGAAGATACATTTTGTAAATAAAAAGTCCTCTGTATCGTGTATGTGTGCAAAATACTGTTATATAAGCAGGATCCCATCTCAGAAATATACCGGTAGTTGAATTTGAAAAGGAAAGCATATTCTCTGGAAAAGAATTACAAGAAATAAAAGTAATTCATAAGCATAAGGATACGAGTACATTGTATCTCTGAATTTGATATTAATTGTTTTGCAGACAAACTTAATCATACCTATTAAAATATGGGAACAAAATCATTATCAGTTGAGTAAACTTTCAAAGGGTTCATTAATGTTTTGGCAGAAAAATAGTTTTGAGTGAAGAATTAATAAGTGAGTGTAAAGCCAGCAATGTAATGAAGTAAGTCTTTGTGTTATCATATAAACATGTCTGACAACTCATTTTAAGTGAAGTGGGATCACATTGGCCACGAGCCACATCTGAACTGATGTAAGAAACATCTTCCTTTGAATCTGTAAATAAACTTCACTTATGAGGGTAGTTAGTGTTTATGATGATGTGCAATCCATTTCCTGCTTCTCCCTTTGCCCATCAGTCTGCAATCATCGGCGTTGTAGTCTTGTTACGGAAGACAAATACCTGTCTGACAATCAAGTTAAATCAAATGTTCAGAAATCGAAAGTCGGTAGATAAAAATAATCACAGTTGTTAACGGGGAAAAAGAAATTAAGACAAAAGCCTTATACAAATCAAATGAAGAGTCTGTAAGAATGTTTCGTAATTAAGCGGTGATAGTTAGTGTCCGTCAATGGAGGATACATATGTACCACAAATTTCGGTCTAGGAATAAGAACACAGAAAGCGTGTATACCAGTATGTATACGTGATTAATACCATGTTGATAGAAACGTTTTACCTCTAGAGTAAGACAGATAGCCCATTATCTGTTTGTATGTTTGTTAGATTGGTAGTTAACGACACAGAAAAACATCTAGAATAACTATATGTACTGTCTACAGTCATTAGGAATACTCTGTGTGATGATATATACCTGTTTACATTTACTACATTCATTTTTTTCAAGAAGTATTGTGATATTTACATATTTTTATTATATAGTATTTACATGGCACTAGTGCATTGACGTCTTTTGGTTGGAATAGCGGAAATGATAAACATTTGATAATGTCATGAAACATGCTACACTGGAATTTTCCAAGAAAAACATATTTGATACATACATTGTAGCCAATGAAAAAAACTTCTCAACAGAAAGTATTACGAGGAAAAGATTTTAAAAAATTGTTATTTTATTATGGTCGAACATTTACATCACTCCCACAATCTTCAATTGATAATTGATATCGCAACTCGAAGAAAAATGGGAGAAAAAAACTTGGCTGCTATAAGGACAGGAAGAGAAGTGGAAAAAGGAACATGAAATTAAAGTAGGAAGGTGGATGGAATCATGCAATGCTGTTACTACCTATTCTTCAGGAACTTTACATGGGGATCTTTATCACTATCTATTCTTCAGGCACGTTACATGGGGATCTTTATCACTACCTATTCTTCAGGCACGTTACATGGGGATCTTTATCATGCCAAGGGTTAAATAGACTACAAGCTAAGCATCCCCTCCAAAGGATGTGCCAATCTTTGTTTAGCCTCTACCTTTTCACCTGTTTTGACTTTGATGACCCTACCAAGAATATAATCTCTAGTCTATATAGCCTAATTTGGGGTCATCAAGGCACTCAAACCATGTACATCAATAAGGTGTTTAACACAATGGGATGAAGAAAAGAGTTGTGTCAGGTGGTAGTTAAAGAATGATTTGAAGTAGTTACTGCACCTGAAATGTTGTTTAAAGTTTCTTTTACTTAAACTGTCATTCATCTATTATTTCATTATTCTGCAGGAAATGAGAGAATTAATTTCAAAGGATTACATCAATTTGTTTACAAATAAACTGTTACAGAAGTTTCAATCACTGTCAGATACTGTCAATATCTCTCACATAAAAACTTATACAGCATAGAGTCAGGAGGATTCCTATGAACTTTCACAAGTTCTTCATCTTGGCAAAGCCAAAGGGAATCAAGCCAGTATTGAAATGCTGTGTTTACATTTAATGGTGTTTGATGCCATTATCAGCAATGTTTCAGATGTATTGTCATAGCCAGTTTTGTAATTAAAGGAAACCAAAGTGCCCAAAGTAAAATACTTTTACCGTTGTGGTGGCTCAGAGGTAGAGCATTCAGCTTCGTGATCTGGTAGACGGGGGTTCGAATCCCGGCCACATCAAAACCTAAGACCTTAAAGTTTGGTAATCTTCTGGCCCCTTGCTAAGTACTCGGCATTTCTGGGAAGGGAAAGGACTGGTGACTCAGTGTCGGGATAATGTGACCAAGTTATTTTAGTATCATGTCAGAATGTTTGCAGCGTGATATTTCAATGAGGCAGCACTATAAAGTTATCATCAGTGCGCACTGTCACAAGCAAACACTGTCTCCATATGACCTAGACATTAGTCTAAGGGATGTTAAACCCCAATAAAAAAGATATCTTTATTACATGTATTTAAAGTAACTGACAACTACCATCTATATTTAAGGTAACTGACAACTACCATCTATATTTAAGGTAAATGACGACTTCCATCAATATTTTAAGCAGCTGACAACTACTTATTACTACATGTATATACCATCCTTATTTAAAGTAACTAACAACTATCATCCAAAAGTAACTGACAACTGTCACTGCTAAACTTTGCTACAAATACTTATGGGTCAGACAGATCTGTAGATTTTATAGTGATGATCTTGTGTATGTATTTCATGGATATGAGACACAGGGAGAAGTAAGTTCAAAGTTTAGTACTTGCTAATTTCTAGAACCTTTAATGTTGCTGTTAATATGAAGAAACCACAATGCACCATCAGGAACTACATGTAAATGGTTGAATAGTGGATGGGTTTTGTTGTTCTACAGTAAATAATGTCAAATCAGATGGGGCTTAAGCCGTTTTCAGTGTTAGTCCTTGAGTATATATTTTGATTATAAATTTGAATATATGTAAAGTATGTTGTGGGAGGCCGGGGAGGAAGTGTGTTGTTATCATTGTTAGAGTACTGTAAGCAGGAAAGGAGACTCTTCACATTCACCCCAGTATACTGACAAGGCAGCAAGGAAACAACAACTCCTTGTTTGTATTACATAGAAGAAACTGGCCCAGAAAATAGGCAATGGTTTTCACATTAATGATTGATCCATGCTGGGTAATTGACTGAAGCTGACGCCATTGACAAAAATACCAATTGTTCTTTGTAGTAAAATCAATTTTTATGTACCAATCGTTGACCACAGTCGGCTTTCAGTCACTTGAACTTCACTCACCTCCCTAAAAATGATTACAGTCATACCTCACTATAGATAAGCTGGTACAGAACAGCTATGTTTGGTGTATGTGATTGAGTGTCCACTTTGTATATGAAAGCTTTGAGTTCTCCTTATGGCATGGGATTCCTATAGAGGAACACCTATAATATGATCTAAAATATGTTGTATACAATGTTAAACCCCAATAAGAAAGAACAGACCAACAGACTGGCTAATAATGTTGGTGTTCTGTCTCTATTTGTATACATACTTTTCAATGATTATTCTGTCGTCTCTATGAATATTCTGTCTCAATGAAGACTTATGAAGGTGTGTTGTCTCTATGAAGGCTTATGAAGGTGTGTTGTCTCTATGAAGGCTTATGAAGGTGTGTTGTCTCTATGAAGGCTTATGAAGATGTGTTGTCTCTATGAAGGCTTATGAAGGTGTGTTGTCTCTATGAAGGCTTATGTAGGTGTGTTGTCTCCATAAAGGCTTATGAAGGTGTGTTGTCTCTATGAAGGCTTATGATGGTGTGCTGTCTCCATGAAGGCTTATGATGGTGTGTTGTCTTTATGAAGGCTTATAAAGGTGTGCTGGTATTAATGCATGATATAATTTGGATGATACAACTCTGAGGAGATCAGTCATTATGTATCAGGTAATTGAAGGTAGCTATAATAACATGAAGTCTAATTAGCTACCAGGTTGAGATACAAGAGACATACGATGGGATTACAAACGGCATCGCTTATTACGCCAGTTTACGTTGTCACCAGCAAGGCACTAGTTTCTTGTGAGAATCAATAAAGGAATAAGAGAAATTATACACACTACTGCTTGCCTTGTCTTAATATCCCAGCTTGTCACTTCACATCTATACCTTTCAGCTTGATTTCCTAAGATGCTGTTTTAGCTTGCAGTGTCTTGCACTGCATTAGATATTTAGCACAATAAGTAAGTGAGAAAAAACCTGTTTCCATGTCTACCGTATTTCAAATTGGAATCGGGTTCAACAAACTGCATTAATTTTATTCAAGGTAATGCTTTGTCTGTAAAGTCCCATGCTAACTAAAAATAACATTCTTAAATGTTATTTCTGGGCTAACTAGATCAACCCTCTCCAATAGGCATTTGTTTTGACCTTGTAAGTTCATTGACATTGTGTGATCAGCGAAATATATCAAAGTGTTCTCAAGAAGCTTCCTGAAGCACTTGTGTTTATATTGGTATAATATAGAACAACAGAGTATTGTTTTATCTACTGAACACATCAGAAAAGATTTCTAGAATTTAAGCAGTCCCGCAGAGCAAATTTCTCAGCATTACGTGTGAAACTAAAGTTTATGCAGGTCAAAAATGCTGTCATTTGGTCAAAATACAGAAAATGTAGCAGAAAAACAAACACACACATATACATGTAACATCTTCAAGGGATAGTCTGCATTCAATGACTAATTTATTCAGTCTAATATGGCCTGAATTTTAATATATTTTATTTGAAGTTAGTTTAATTTGTTAAGTTGACTGTAAAAAGAACTGACCTGGCAGTGATTCATGGCAGACTCTACAACTGTTTTTGACTAGCCATTCCCAGTCAGTCCATTCAGATTAGAATTATCTTGAATGTTGCTGTGACTGTTGTAATAGTGATTGTTAACAGTCAATATACTCTTGTTCTTTAATTTTGATTCAAATCTTTTTCCTTTCAAAGAAACTGCAAGATTTCTGAAAACACAAAAACAAAATGCTTCAACTTGTCTGCTATCACTGCCTGTAGACATAGTTATTACTTTTAATATTGAAGTGTATAATTTCTGTATTTATTGTAATTTATATATTTGTATTTTTCAGAGGTGGCTGGATCCACTGAAGACTATAAAGAAGCAATGCAGAGGTAAATGTTTTAACCAGTACGAACGTAGTAGTGTTTTTACATTATCAGCATTAATATTATATGTGTTCATAGTCTTTTCATGCAATTTGGATTTGAATAATAAGTAGAAAAAAGTCGGTCAGATATTACTTGTGTATGCCACTGTTATAAAACTTTATCTAGTTGTTGACCAGACACTACCTAAATGTTCTGTCATCTACACAGTTCAATGCACTCTTATTTAGGTACCAATAGCATTACTGCAGCATGCTATGTGCTTGTCATGTCTACCGATATCTTGATCTCTTTTGTGCCAGACAAATACATGCCAGAGCTGAAAGTTCATATACAACTGACACTATGAAATTCACAATCGAAATTTGAAAATTTGTTTACCATACCATGTACTTTTGTGTTGTCTCCAACTGAGTGTCATATATTGATAAGGCAGAATAGGTGGAAAGGTTTCAAAACAAGCTACTAAAAACGAAAGCCATACAATACACTAATGAAGAATTTGTGTCAGCCTTCAAGGCCTTGTAGAATTAGGCAAGATGTACTCTTACAACAAAAAGTCATTTAACAAATTACAAACAGCTCTCGTACTGTCATTTCAAGGAAGTGGAGATGTAATTGATGAGTTCAAGTTCATGGTGGGTGCCAAACACGGGTGCCAAGTTGTTGCCGATTTTTCTATGCTGCAAATGAGCTTGGCATAGTGTAACTACATATACAATGTCCATAAACAAATCTGTCTACCTTGATGCTAATTGATAAACTTGTCTCTTTAAACTACCAGATACATTAAGTTTATTGGGGATTATTCTATCTGACAGATAGACTGTAGGCTACTAACTAGTGTATTAGGTATTCTTCTTTACAATACACAAGTTTAACTTGAAGTGACAGTGATAAATGAGGCTTAATTTTAGGTAGGATTTTTGAATGTGTGGGAGGATGATTCTAATTCTCACTAAGTACATCATCATAGGGCAAATTTTCAAATATATAAAAAATCTGGTGTACAAATGAACATAGTAGAAGTAATAAATGTTTAATGATATTAGTAACATAGTTATAGTTTTCTCGCTCCTTGCTAAATGTTCAGCATTCGGGAAGCAGAAGGAGGGGTTTGATTCAGTGTCAGAATAATGTGAGAGATTGAAGTGTTTTGTCATCATGGCATATTTTAGTGAGACAGTACTATTAATTCAGTATAAAGACAGTAGTTTAAAAAAGAATCCTCAAGTATTCAGCCAGATAGCAGTTTTGGATATCCCAGTAGGCGTAATATTTTGACATATTGTTATTGAATATTGAAAGTTTTTTTTACAGCAATAATAACGAGTTAAATGTGTGTGTCTGTGCTGTAGAGTGGGTGTGTTATTGTAGTGGTGTGTATGTACTCAATACAAGTACATTATTGTGGGATGTGGTTATTACAACACAATTACGGTATGAGGTGAACAAGTTACACCACAATTTTATTTAAACTTCATTGTGGTGTATAAATGTTTGTTTTGATGCCAGCTTGTCTTACTGTGCAAAATCAGATAAAGCTGGGTTTATATGTAATAAACAATTTATTTTACAAGTCCAAACTAGAGAACAAAGACAGCGTTCTTTACAACATACTGTCAGGGTGTATTCAGGTTCATATATACTTAATGTGAAATTGAATTAAATGTGATTGATAAATGTTTATGTGGAATATTGTCATAAGTAGATACATTATGCTTTTACTATGGATGATGTCATAGTACCGTCTCTATATTTAGTACTACATGTATTCAAATTATGCAATAAAATTAAAATGCATTCATATTTGTACAAGTAAATATCATATCAGTTTTATGTATGAGTACATTCAAACAAAGTATGTACCGGTATGTGATGTTTATAGTCAAAGTACATATATGACCTTCTGTGACTTCATATGCAGTGCAGTTGTTCAAAAATCTAGATAGATCTACAGTATGCTGCATGACTGTATCACATATGATATAGTTGCCAGTGAACTGCCGTAGGTCGGTGGTTTACTCCGGGCACTCCGGTTTCCTCCACCAGTAAAACTGGCACGTCCGTAAATGACCTT
>JAUMGZ010197914.1:0-14317 GCA_032359645.1 Pododesmus macrochisma | reverse complement strand
GATTGTATGTAAGTATTATGTGACGAATCTAATTCTGTTAGATAAAGGGAAAAGGGGAGGTAACTACAGGAGTCAGGCTGAAAGAAGACATGCATGATACTGAATACAACTGAGTAAACAAACAGTCATTACAAATTTGACTGAATTGATAGTGTCACACCCACCCTCAGCAAAGTCCAGAATAACAGTGTCAAACACCCAAATTACAAAAAGCACAAACGTTTATATGTATATACACTACAACACATTGAGTCACTCTCAGGTTTGTATTACAGATCTAAGATTTCTTTGTATTGAATTCATTTAAACTATTTTATAATCATTTTCTTGTTTGTCTTTAAAAAATTAATTCAACACTTGAATAGAATGTATGCTTATATATGCTTTGGCTATGCTTATAAACTGAAAGCATGTAAAGTCCCATATACTTGTCACATGTACCATGTGTCAACTGTCATGCAATGTATTATGGGTATCATGTAAAGCCAACATATACTGTATACATGCGTTTCTTATTCTATGTTCTACAAATCAGGGTATAGGTATACAAATATCTTATCTTCTGTAAATCTTCTATACATATTAAGGCATCACATTAAGTGATATATTTCCTCTCCAATGCCAGCAATGTCAATGTATCAGCAAGTTCAAGTCCCACATTTGCTTTTTGCAAAAATCTGAAAAAGCTCACTTGATCAAAGTATTGTCATAATGATCATGTGCACCAAGATTAGTGAAATTTAGTTGAAAAATGAAGTCGCTAGAGCTCTAACAAGTTAATTTCAGCAAAATAAACAAGGGGCAATAACTTTGTAAATAAGGGGTGAGGGGCAACAAACAACAAATTTATCAAGGTATTGTCATACCAAACACTTGTATCAAGTTTTCTGATATTCCTTTAAGAAATAAAGTCGCTAGAACAATGACAAGGGAATTTCAGCAACATAAACAAAGGGCAATAACTCTGCAAGTAAAGGGGCAAGGGGCACCAAACATAAACTTGTACAAGCGAGGATGGTTGTGAACAAGTGTGTGAAGTTTCATTACAATCACATAAGAAATAAAGTCAGGAGAGTGACAGGCAGATCCCTATATTCCCTGGAATGAATACTGAAAGAAGGACCTTGAAATTGGCTAAAACGTTTATTGTTTGGCCCTAGAGCTTGAATCACTTCCTTAGACAGTGCAGTATCTCTGGTATGCTTAGAACTCCATTCATGTATTGATCAGCTTTATATAAAGAGAACATCATTGTGCTACTGGCAGCTATTTATGGGATCAACATTTTGTTTTATGTGCAAGTGCTAAAGACAATAAATAAGATGGGCTCAGAAAGATTGTCATGTCTGAGACAATCCCTATGAGTACTCGTGTATATACAGCTGTACTAGAAATGAAGCCAGAAGGGTACAAATACAGATAGATTGGCAATCTAAAGTGAATAAGTGCTTAATTTACTTATGAAGTGTAGGTAAAAAAGATTTCTTATCTTCCTCAAAAACAATAACCTGCAAATAACTGACCATCATTTGATTTCACAGATTGATTTTTCATTTTAACATAATCATTCTAATAATTGTTTTAGCAGGAATGTTAAAATTACACACAAATATTCTTAAAACCTATGAGTTTAAAATAGTTATTTAGAAAGGTTGTAGTAAACAGATTATCACCTTTATTAAATTAACCACACCAAGCATTTAAATGATCTGCAGAAATTTACATCTTCTGTCAATCCAGTTTTAGAAACTGGCCTTAAATATTAGTTAGATTATGGGGAACCTTTCTTGTCTTATTGCTTTGCATTTTAATCTGTGATAGCTTTTTCTTTGGTCAGCTGTCATGTTCCTCGTTTCTAAACCGCAGTTACTTGGTACTATCAAATCAAAACCTTGAACTCAATTATTTAATAAATACAGCTTGACTACAATTATTTGTTAATGGAAGCATTGACTTCTTGAATCAACTAAGGACTGTATTCGTGTTTCATGTGTTCATCTACACATATATATTTAATAATAAGGCGTACTATGCACTTGATTTGTACTGAATTCTAAAGTTTCACTTCCATATGTAACATGTACATATTAGAGACATCTGTTAACACTTATAACTGCTACTTTAGAGTGATATTGCTGGGAAGTAAGAGTAGAATTCCTACAGCATTAATAACCCTAGTACCTGACATATATAAGGCATCACACATCAGTTATGTTTAATAGTGGGTAAGTGTTGAAATACAATGCTCCTTATGTGAGTGGAGTTTCTTATAAAGTGAGACATCTGTCAGTGATCTAACTCAATAAGACAAATCACTGTTTTTCATAGTTTTATTATATATATGTGCTGAGTATACTTCTGTAACTGCATTAAAAATCATTGAATAGGGAAAAACTAAATCAAGGATTACCATAAACCACATATAACTCAGATTAGTAATGGTAATAGGAAGGATTTGCGACAAAAACACATACCAGTACAAATTGTTGAAAATACTTACTTAAAATCAAAATTATTAATTGACAGCATGCAATAAACAGTGTGTGTTATATTGGTCACCGCTGTGTTTCTTTGTTTATTTGGTACCTAGGGTATGGTCAGATAGGTTCTTAATGAGCAAAACACTCATTAATGAGATTGTCCAATTTGGAGGGGGACACAAAAATGACAGAGCTGTTCATATTCATGTAAGACCTCATTGTATATAAAAGTCAGTGAATGTGATAATGCCAAGACGAAGCAAATTTACTTATACAAACCACCAACATTAAGTGAATAAGAGATTACAGATTACAAACCATTGACATTAGGAAAATGAGAGCTTAATTACAAAATGTTGACAGTAGAAAATGAAAGCTTAATATACAAACTGTTGACAGTAGGAAAATGAGAGCTTAATAACAAACTGTTGACAGTAGAAAAAGAAAGCTTAATTACAAACCACTGACAGTAGGAAAATATGAGCTTAATTACAAACCATTAAGGAAAATGAGTTTAATAACAAACCATTGAGGAAAATGAGAGCTTAATTATAAACCATTGACAGTAGAAAATGAGAGCTTAATTACAAACCGTTGACAGTAGGAAAATAAGAGCTTAACTACAAACTGTTGACAGTAGAAAAATAAGATCTTAATAACAAACCATTAAGGAAAATGAGTTTAATAACAAATTGACAGTAGGAAAATGAGAGTTTAATTACAAACCATTGAGGAAAATGAGAGTTTAATTACAAACCATTGAGGAAAATTATAGCTTAATTACAGACCATTGAGGAAAATGAGAGCTTAATTACAAACCATTGAGGAAAATTAGAGCTTAATTAGAAACGATTGAGGAAAATGAGAGCTTAATTACAAACCATTGAGGAAAATGAGAAGAGCATGAAGAGCAAGAGAAAAACTAAAGTAAGTAACATATGACGTAAAAACTACAACAGAATATGAAATAGAACAGAGTATCAATATCACAGATGTTGGCCATTAATGAAAAAATGAGCGAAAGCACTTAAATAGATAGTCTTTGGACAGGACCAAAAAATTCATTAAGTCGTCATAAAGGTTAATTTAGTATGCATGTATATACAGCACTCTCTATATTGTTTCATATAATCAAAGTGTAAGTTCGTTGATTGGGGGAATATAGGAATAGTTTTACAGGATTTTAACACCTGACCTCAAAATGAAGCAACCTAGTATATATATACCAGACGCTCCCATTAGCAACAATACCATGAACTGGTACCATAATTTCAATAAAATCTAAATTGGAAAGCTTACTTCAATACAAAGGGAGATAATATTTCAAGCTTCTAGATGCAAAGGGAGATAACTTATCAAGGTTCTTAGTTTAATACGTTGTTAAAAACTGTCACATTCTTAATATGTCTCAAACTAGTTTAAACCTGTCTTTCTTTTACTATCCCTCCAGTGGCACAATCCAACCTTGTCAGAAATATTATAAATTTCTAAAAATGCTATGTCTTCAAATTCTCTGCCCTCATTATGTCAGGAACAATTACCTTTATACATGCAGTTACATCCTGGTAAATCATGCACACTTATCCTAAAACAGCAAATATTATATCCTACAGAACAAATGAAAATGTTTAATGGTTACTTATCACAGTAAAATACAATGAAATGTCAGATATACTTGATAATAGTGAGTCATTGATTGTTAAGTCTGCATTTCCTACATTCAGATTTGACCACTGCTTCTGTCCTTTTCACCGTCAATGGATTCATAGACAGTTTTTAACATGCAGTTCTTCCATTAGGACAGCCAGCATGTCAAATACATCAATAATGTATAACTGAGAATACACAGGCAGCACTGAGATTCCACAAAGCCACCAAATAATTACTTCTGTTCATATATAATTGCTTCAAGTTTTTGTAAAAACAGCATGGTTATACTCACTTTAAGTTTTGTAAAAAAAAATATGGATTTTACTCACTTAAAGTTCTGTAAAAACTGTATAATTTAACAGTTTTGATTAATTTTATAATACATATATACTGATAATTACAAACTATTGCATGTTTTAGATTTAATTATTTATAGTGTTTTGTAATAGCTAACAAAAGGTATTATATTTTTAGAGGTGTTTTTAAGAGGAGACAATTAACTGTAACATTAATTCTACAGTTGTATTATTTTATGGACCACACTTATCTTGAGATCTGTCACCTATAATGTTGTACAGTCAGTGATCTAAACATACACTGCGGCTGTACCTAACAGTCTGCCTCTCAAACATCTTAGTGATAACAATTGCACACACGTGCATATATCATTTGAAATGTTCTTAGATAAAGTATTGACCTTGAACCAAAAATAAAGAGTAGATCCAAGTATTTTAGGAAGGGGAACAACTCTTAACAGAGTCACTGAATTTCATTCTGCGCTTGAAACAGTCAAAAATCAACTAGTTTTTAAGGTCTGGACTCATTATTGATATATTCTCGTATGTTTTTTTTCAAAGCTTAAACATCATTTGTTAACAAATGAGTTTTAATGTGCAGGGTGCAGATCTTTTCTGAGACATGTTTGAGTGAATGTGAGTGCTGAGTGGAGAGCAAAATCATCGATGGGATATGTCACATCTTACGTATGCAAGCCAAGTTTGGTTACACTATGTTTCACTTCAAACAAAGTGGTACTATACTTTGGCTAGCAAACACAGGGACCTCAACATGACTCTATTTTTTTTTTAAATAAGAAACATATAATTTTGTAGAATCATTTGAGAAAAATAATACACCACCAGTGCTCAGTTATTCCTTTAAACCATTGTATGAGATTTTGATTAAACAATTGTGTGAGATTATGATTAAACCATTGTATGAGATTATGATTAAACCATTAAACCATTGTGTGAGATTATGATAAAACCATTGTGTGAGATAATGATTCAACCATTAAACCATTGTATGAGATTATGATTATACCATTAAACCGTTGTATGAGATTATGATTAAACCATTAAACAATTGTCTGAGATTATGATTAAACCATTTAACCATTGTATGAGTTTGTCTATGTCTGGCCCAGGGTAACCTCAGACAAAACAAGAAAAATTCTACATTTGGGCTAGACATTTTAATATCAACAAAGCACCAGTTGTTAAGATTCTGTCAGACTATACAAACAAATGTCAAATGATTTAACTGTTATTTACAATTGTAAATCAATAAACAACTTGTGTATAAACAATCCACTGGACATCATTCCTTATCAGTGTCCACTATAGATATAGTTACATGTCTCTTCTTAGTAATATGGATATTAATTATTCATTTGATTCCTATAATTGTTCATGTGTGTTTAATTAAATATAATCAGTTATTGATATACAATACTTGTTAGTTCTACAGTACTACACGTACTTATACATTGATTAATCTTTAATATGATGAGATCTGTGGGAATTACTACAGCACTACACTAAACTACATATAAATTATCAATGAATGAGATGAAACTAATCCACCCAGGGGAAACCACATCATTTATGCATGCAGGATAAACATGCTACAATTAGTCATTGACGAAGGAAGCATTATGTAGCTGTAACTGATGCTGTGTACATAGATCTATATGATTTATCATTCCAATTAATATTCTAAATCAATCTATATCACCAGATCTTTTTATCAGGAGCATACATGTCATAGACATGGTTAAGTCTTGTATTATATAACTTCCTTATAATCACTCCAGTAATCTTCTTATATCCTGCCAATGCACAGTTTGTTTATTAATATATGAAAATAAACAGTATTATTATCTTGAATATCATCATCTTCTTCTTCATGTGTAATCTCAGAACAATTAAAACAGGGTTGATATTTATATACAATTAGCTGTGTACAAAGTCAGATACTTGATCTTTTCAAAATGATATCTTAATAAGAACTTCAGAAGTCATGTGAACTTTGGCAAAACTTGGCAAAGGAATGTTTTCATTTATACATGTTTGGTACACTGTGAACAGTGAACAGTGAATATAATTATTCAGATTTATTTAACAACCATTACATTTATCTAAGCACTTATAAGATACTAGAACTTTGACATAATAATACGTTGTACATTATAAAGAATATCAACTTGAAATGGAATTTACTCAAGAGATTTGCTCTGTACAGTATCATATCATATATGAACTTTAATCATACAGATGACTCTAGATGAAATCTATATAAAGGTCTTGACAGCCATATGAATCTATATGTAAAGGTTTTGGCTGAACACTGACCACTTTCTCATCCCTTTGAGCATTTGTCATCCGCCCAACACAAGAGACATGATCAAACTACCGTACAGTGAACCCATCACCTACTGTCCCAAAAGGATAGTCTGCTCCTAAGCTTCTAATGAATACACAACATAATTCCTTCAGTATTCATCACTAATTTAGAGACATATAATCCATCCCAGATCATTTTGAAAACTATTATTTATGAATATCTGATGATGATTGGTACATTCTTATGTCTTCAAACATTTACATAGGTCGGTGGTTTACTCCGGTTTCCTCCACCAGTAAAACTGGCATGTCCGTAAATGACCTTAGCTGTTGATCAGACAAACAAACAAACAAAAATCGAACATTTACATCTAAAAAGTAAAACAGTACAGAATCCAGTGATCAGGTATTTATATATAAAATAAACAGAGTCAAAGATCCCTTTTAGTTTAAAATACTAAATCAACTCAAATCAATAACATATTATATTTTGGCTTAATTTGGAAACTTTTAGATTGCCATGTATGATATACTGGATAGAAGAATGTTAATGCCCTTAATTCTTATTGCAGTATAATTTTTACCATGTATTCCAGTATTGTTAATTTTAACCCAGACTATGTGTCCCTTCTACATGATTTTACATAATGATTCTAACAGAGACACCATTCTTCTACCATGCCGTCCTCTTCAGGCTTGTTGAGATTAATGTGATTAAAGTTACTCAATTTCAAAATCTATTAAGACATATGAATCAAGCATTGTCACACAGGAATAGATATTATTAGAATATATTGCTAGAGGGAAACTTTCTGTGAAATTCATACGCACAGAAATGAAATTTCATTATTAGTTTACTGAGAACACGCGCCATGGGCTATGTAATATATTGATGTCTAAGCTAAAGATTGAGATAAAGGATGAGTTCTCACAAACACACGTTCCAATATTGGGAATAAAGCCTGCATCAAAATCTGCATCAAATCCTTTAAAAGGATAGTATATGTTTTGGTACAGTGTTCTTGTTTTCCCAGGGGATCTGTATCTACCAGGACATGATAGCTGTTCAGGGATAACTTTATTGTTAGCCCTGGGGAACACAGTACACCTTTTGAAGGATATATTTGCTGTATAGGGACAGTTTTCCCAGGGGATCTACATATCTTGTACAAGGAGAATTGTTTTCATCCTGCTCTGAGCTGTTTTACTGAAGCATACAATCCTTGGCTTAAACAGTTTGTTTGTTTTATTGGGGTTTAGCATCATATCAAGACAGTGCCTGCTTGTGACAGTGCACACTGTGAGCGACTTAATAATGCTGTCTCACAGAAATATCATGCCGCATTGATATGATACTTCACCCGGTCACATTTTACTGACAACCAGCCAACCAGTCTTCCTCCTACCAAGTAATGCTGAGAACTTAGCAGAGAGTGAGAAGATTACCTAATTTCAATGTATTACATTGTAGGTTTGATGCAGCCCCAGCACAGAATATAACCAGTGCCTACCGGATCACAAGGTGAATGCTCTACCTCTGTGCCACTGCACATAAACAGAGGAATGCAGATATTGTTATGGCATAATATGTATTGGTATATTAGTATGAAATTAAGAAAAAGGAAGTCGTTTTGTTTGTTTCATTCGGGTTTAACGTCCCTTCAACTCATATTTAGGTCATATCCAGATGGTGTCTGCTGGCAACTTTATAGTGTTGTCTCACTGAAATATCACGCCACAGACACTTTGATGGGATACTTCACTTGATCACGTTTCCCTGACACCAAGCCAACCAATTCTTCTTCTACCCAGAAATGTTGAGTGTTTATCATGGGTTGAGAATATTACCTTATTTAAACGTCTAAGGTTTCACGTGGCCGGGGATTGAACCTGTGCTTTCTTACAGAAAGGGATTGTGATAGACAGAGACAAAGAATGTTAAAAACATTATGTTTCTCAAATTTAGATTGGACTTTTTACCATGCACTCCATTACACACTTACAAAGAGTATAGTGTGTATGGTTCTAAATATACATTGTTTCAGCTTTCAATCTTTACAAATCTGTAATAGATAGAATTGTCTCTGCTTCATGTCTCAATAATTGTTTCTCTGTCTATTTATAGTCAAATATAATAGTTCAACTAAAAACAAACTAACTCAAATATCCAATTCAAACAGAACATAAGAACAGAATAACAAAATCTTATTCCATACATCATCAGAATTGAATTATTATAATTTTAATATTTTGGCAAAATTATTCCATGTGTGTCATAAAGCAAGCATATATGCTGGAAGATAATCTAATTTTGTTCAAGAATATATATATATATATAACTTTCACATGTGTATTCATTATCATCAGAAACCAAATATTTTTTACATTAAGAAAATATCTTTAACGTATTAATATTAATATTAATATTCAGACATAACTTAAAATATCCAGGCCAGACTTACATACATTGTCCTTATAAACAAAAGGTCAACAAATCAGGTCATATATAGTTAACTTCAAATGACAAAAATCAATTAAGCAAACAGTACACAGTGACTTACCAATCAATTATTAGTCAATTTTAAACACTGATAGCACTGGTACAGCTAGACTATTACATCCCAGTAGTATAAATATCCATGTGATAATTCAATGAGACCACACCATTACATCACACTGCTACAGTCTGGTACAGAGAGAAGCTGAATGTTTTTGTTTACAAATCCTCTACAAGGAGTATACACAACAACTCATAATGAGTCAACCAGTCTCACACTCCACACCGACTGCTGCTGCTGCTGATATTGTGAATAAATCACTCAAGCATGTCCAGACAATGCATGCACATGAGCCATGCAGGCCAGGAGTCAGCAGTCACAGCCTGTCAACCCTTGAGTGAAAGTGTTAGTGTTTCCTTATCTGTCTTACATCTTGTAGGGATAAGTAAAAAATACTGTTTTCATACAGTTACAGCATCTGTTTAGACAAGTCTATTTAAAGTATGAGGGATGTTTTAACAAAGTACTTCAAGGAATATTGACATTTTTTTATTTCTATATTTCATTGTACATCTGTCATCTCCACTCAGCATCAGCAGAAAGCTGAACACAGCAGCAGTACCAGCATGCCAGTAAAAGTGGACTGTTCCATTCTTATCAAGGGGGACATACAAGGCTGGCATCTTATGTTTTCATGGGGTATAATTTACAAGAGAATACTAAACTTGCCCTGAACCTGCCACTCTCGATATGAGACGCCTCAGACCATGTCCCAGGGACAGACAGGACATTAGGACAGGATCAAATTAAACCAAGTCTGTGTTGAGGCCGGCAATCAATAAGAACACACTATTGATTTGTCAAGTAATAAATAGCCTCATGTTTGAGTAAAGGGGCTATATCTCTGCTATAATCAGTATCCTCCCTAGCAAACAAAAAACATTTACTGCACGTAAGTGGAATATATCACCCTTACAGCATAGTTTACACAGTATATTGAACCATCTATAACACTTTGGTTACTATAAGGAAGTCTTTAGTAAATCTTATATACATAGATAACAGTGATAAGGAAGTCTAAATCAATTAGCTTATCAATTAGTGATTAATAAATAATGTACTTATATACTGATACGGTTTCCCTGGTGTAAAGAATCACACAATGTATATGTACTGTACAGATGTCTCCTTAAATCATTCTTTATATATAACTATATATCACTATTATATTTATACATCTACACAGAGTACTTTTAATGCCTACGAAATCTGCAAACACAACTTAGACAAGACAAAAAATATTGATTTTGATGTTACTGTTTTCAAGATATCTCATCACATCAGCAATCAAATGAGAGTTTTAATAGTTATTAATGGTGAAAACATGTTTATTGAATTTTTTACTCTTTAATTGTTGAAAGCTTCACTGGGACTAATATCTGTATTATTCTATAGCCAAATAACCAAATATATCTGTTATACAAACATGTATTAATAGATTAGATTTAATTTCAGGAAATTGACATAAAGGCTTAAAATCTTAACACTATAATACCACAACCAATAAAATAGATAATTAAATAATAGTATTGATGATCAAAGTGTCAACAGCTAAACCCTGTTTACACCAATAAAAGCAGTGTCCAATAAAATCAACAAGGACTGCTCCCCATGAACCAGCAGTAAACAACAGAACACACAAATAATCCTATAATTAATTCACTGGTTTTATAAATGAGTATTCTCGTAACAGTCAGGGTTTCTCGACATCTGTTTTCAAGGTGAAAGGATCAATATATCAATACTCGCAGGAGAGCTGTAAGACACGGGACCATGTTACCTGTATACAGGTACCATCACCTGTAGAACAGATGTATCATATTACACCACGCTTCACTGACTTCAATAATCAAGATCAGCTTTTCTTTCTCCTTATTCACTACCTGCCCCAATTTTTTCAAAAAGATTTTCTTTTCTTATCCAATTTATTTCACAATGAATTTTAATTTTTAGCTAGCTGTTTCCATATTTCATTCCACGAATTTGCCTCTTATTTTTGTTTGAATCAATGAGACAAGCTGCTTTCGTTTAGGTATGGTTAAAAAAATCTTTTCTCCATTTTGGGAGCATTATCTGCATAACACACAATGATGCCAACACGTATTCTTATTTAGAACACTGGTTTATAACTGTTTGAGCAGTATATAGATATCTAGGGCATCTAGGGCATCTGGTACAGTGTTAACTGAACTTTTAGTTGCATCTTGTCATTCAGTTTCCTGAGAAATATACAAAATTCTGTTTTATTTTAATTCTAATTCTAATCCTGCAGGCTACGGCCCTGACTTTGGTTTTCATAGAATATTCAATTTTTCCTGAAGACAAGGGAACTTTACACAAAAAGGGGAAATAATGCTTGAAATAATAGCAAAATATGCTGATCAACTCAGCTTATTTAATCAAAAGAATTTTCATAAATGTCGAAGTTTTACACTATATTTTTATACAGCTATCCAAATTTATAAGGGCAATAACTCTGTCAATTTATGTTGGTACTCAAACTCATTCAAGTAAAACAAAGCAGAAATTCTCTCTAGTTTGTGAACCATTATGGCAAAACGGTTCCAAAATGTCAACAGATCTAATAAGATGGTATTTATCCTAGGTAGGCTCACCAAAATATTTTTAATAAAATTGATAAAACAGCAATTGACTATTCAAGCTATGAGTAAATGGCAACCATCTTGAATTTCTTTTCTTAAATCTAGTTTACTTAACTTACTTTTATTAAAAACAATCTTCAACAAGGTTTTGTAAAAGTATCTTCCTCATGCAATCAGATCAGGATAATTTGGGGCAGGGCTTTTTTAGTGGGTCGGTCAGTTAAGAGGAAAACCAACATAATATTAACTTTTGGTCGTACAAATACTGTGTCACAAATGTCAAATAAATATATGCAAGATACAAGATTAACAAGGTTATATATGAAAACATAAAAACCTTCTTCCAAAATGACAAATATACACACAAACCATACTCCTATCCGGCAACTTATAATATAGTGGTGACTTTAGATCAGCACATAGTTAATACGAAACAAACTTAATCTATATGCCAGAACACATGAGAATCAAATGCTAGATACATGTACATATATCACGTCACCTTAGATTTTTATAGCATTGCTGAAAGGATTAACCACTCCCTGAACTTATGATCAAGACAAACAACATGTTTTAGTTATTTCCAGAAAAGATATGAAACAAATAAGTGAATAAGCATGGCCATCTCTTGGTTATAAATACATGTACTACACAGTAAGTAAAATATCTTTCTCCATCTAAACACTAATGCATGTTTATCAATTACCATTCCTTCCTCTACACAACCTTATAGTACCCTCCAAACAAACTCAAAGAGGATCAAAGTTATAAAAAGTTCTAACAAAGCTTAACAATCAACACAAAGTATGATGTGCACATGTTTTTGGTCATAAAGTGTGTTTTCTTTATTGCCAGAAGAAGCACACAAGGAAGCGAGAAGACAGACAACATTATGGGGCACACACAAGTAATTAAAGTCTTGCATTAACTGTAGTACGGTCCATCAGGACTCAATTGAGAGCCCACACCAATAATTAACCTCCAGCTCACAGAGACAGGCTAAAAGCATGTAGTAGTCAGTGTAATGGTGAAACTGGTTCTATAATGGTAATTAACTTTATACCTCACAGTTGTAGGTCATGACCTTCGAATATAGAACCAGCCAAAATAGTTAACCTATCTTAGTTTCATATTGCTATTTAATTATATATCAAATGTGTTAGCTTGTCTGCTAGGTATCCTTATTGTAAAGTATATCCGAGCATATCTGTTACCATGGCACCAGTATAATTCATTAATTACTATCATCAAAAATAATGATTCTGTATCATAAAACAAGATGAGAAGTCTGCAATAATTAGAATCAATTTAAGAGTTATCAGTCTTCTCACATCTGGACTGAATGGGTTCATGCATAAAACATGTATCCAAAAATATGTTTTCTAATTACATCTTGTATTATATATCTTGTCTGATATTCCTTAAATGTAATACAAACATATGCTCTAACAAAAAGATTGTTCAAAAGGTCCATCAAATAATTAAAAATCTGAGTTACTTTTGTAGCAAAGCACTTGATATAACTGTTCACCTGTTTATTGACATACCAAACGTATATGGTCAGTTTTCTAACATATTTAAGTTCTTCATCATTCATCTTTAATATACAAGTAGAAACATGCTATTATGCCTATAACACCTATTAACATCACTGTACCCAAATTGGGACACGTTTAGCACATATTCATATATATTTCTAGCGTACACACTCATAGACAATATTTTGTTCTTTTTTGACAAAGAGTGTCCTTCTGCTGTTGTTCTGACTAAATGGTATAATTAAATAATGCATGTGTCTAGACATAGGCCTTTATAAAGATGTTTAGGGTTACGTCAGCATTTTAGCAGGTGTGTGTACCCAAATTTGGATACAACTGCACTTTAACACATTATTTTAAAGACTAAAGTACAAATAGAAATTAATTGATACTTTTGTGTTTTGAGAGAGACTTTCATCGATTATATATGGTATATTTTTATGCTTGAAGATGTGGTATATAACGCAGGTTGTCGCATAATGCATAAATAATGAAGGAATTCGTCAACATACCTACTTTAAACTGTTCTTGTATAAAGAATAAAATACATAAAAATATAAATAGGCATCTACATAATAGCAAACATACATGTATTGAATTTATGGACACAGTTATTCAATTTATGTCAGCATCATTTGTTTCTATAAACTTTTCTTACAAGTGTCCCAATTTGGGTACAGTGACATTAGACTATTTGTGTTGCCCATTGTACATGAATGCTAAACTAACCAATGCATAATGAAATAGTTGTCTGAACGTTTCTATATTCAACATTTCTTGTAATTTGTGCATTTGTCGATTTTAAAAGACATCTAATTAATCTTTCCTGACCACTTAAAAATATATTATTTATAAGACTTGTCT
>JAUMGZ010197903.1:0-12730 GCA_032359645.1 Pododesmus macrochisma | reverse complement strand
GCGGGGACAAGTCTGGTTCTGACATAATTATAGACATAATCCCTACGTCATAGTTTGAATTTCCTTACGTCATAGTTTGAGTTCCTACCAGTCATTGATTTGGCTTCATACTTGCCTATATTCTAAATTGGTTTGCTTGACTGATATAAATTTCGGCTATCATAACTCGGCAGCCCCCTTTCGTAATTGTAAGTAAGTCAATCAGTCAGTCCATCCAAATTCAGTCCGTCCGTCCGTCCGTCCGTC
Organism: Pododesmus macrochisma; assembly: GCA_032359645.1. NCBI lineage: Eukaryota > Metazoa > Mollusca > Bivalvia > Pectinida > Anomiidae > Pododesmus > Pododesmus macrochisma. Next base: position 12,484 of record JAUMGZ010197903.1, on the reverse strand, counting down.
CGTCTTTGATTATACATATGTATATATATATATACAACAAGTAGAATGTGGTCATGTAAAGGGGGTACTCCTCGTCGCCCTATATGTACCGCTCTGCTTTCATGACAATGTTGCTACGTCTATTCCTATCCTGTTAATGGTTTTTCTCTTTTGCTCTTTCGTCACCATAACAGTGAAATATTCTTATGGTGACACATGCTTCTTTTAAAACACTGGAAAGGATTGTCATACACGGAGGCATCGCGGTGGGTGACACATGTATAGCAAGAAACGCTTACCATATCGCGAACACCTGGTTTTGCTTCTAGTTTTTTGATAGAGGTTCGTGATGTTTTCTTTTTTAGTTAATAAATGTATATTTGGTTGTGTTTTGACTGCGCCCAACGTTTTCTTTTTGCTTGCCAATATCCGTGGACTTACGGCTTTAGAATATCGTCTTGGTTTTTCGAATTTACTACTTTCATAGCTATACTAATATTAAACAACTGTCAGGGGTCTCACGTTGGACACTAAACCCAAACAAAACAAAACTTTGAAGAAAAAAAGTAGCTGAATAGGATTACAGTCAAACCTGCCGTTTAAGACCATTTAAGGAGAAAAAACAAAAGTGGCATTTATAGACAGTTGACCTTTACTGACAGGTTCAACTTAGTTGAAATATGAAGAGAAGGGATATACCAATTCTTGTCCTTAAAGACAGGTGGTTGTTAAAAGGGGGTGGCAATTAAGGCAGGGTTGACTGCATAACATTGTGAAATAGATTTGTTAAACTAGTCCCAAAAATGTAGACGTAGAATTTTGAACATCAACTTACTATACAACTTTACTAAAATTGACCCCTTGGTAAGGTCTTAATTTGTAACCCCCACCCGACCAAAATGATACATTTGCAAAAGCATTTCAATGGGATTATAATTAAGAAATATATTTGCCCTAACTTGTAATTGTAAAAGTAGCATTTGGGGTTCAATTCCCGTTTATATTTCACATGTAGTATGGGGGAGAAGACAGGACAGGTGGGTTGTATACATCTTAGTTTTGGGGGAAAGAACCATACTTTCTGTCTTGTCAATCTCTCCCTTAAAACAACAATGTTTACACGTTTTAATGGAATTAAAATTAGCCCGCAATTTTAAACCAAGTTGAAGTTCTGATTTTTACCTCTCAGACCATTGTTGAAAAGCTTCGTAATTTTCCTTTATATACCAATTACTGACATTCTACTGATTTCCAGCGTAATCCGCAATCCTCTTCATATTTTGTTAAAACGTGTACTCCAATGTATTGATAAGCTAATAAATTAAACACCTCAAAACTATTGCGAAAGTTCATATACATTAACAAGTCATTTCAGATGTGTGTCAGTATATAGAATGATTCGTGTACTTATAACAAAAGGGAGACAGGTAATACGCATTAGTTTCTATTTATATGTTTTTAAGTGTTCAGTTTTTCGCGTAGCAGGTACAACGTTTGTATAGGAGATTAATCGACACAAACCAGTTTTAAAGCAAAACAACGGTTGTGTTATACGATCACTGCTATAGAAATGAACGAACTTCAAGGCTAACATTTGAACTCGACATAACCTTTCCCTTGTTAACACATAAAAGGTATGTTCATCAAGTATTCTATATACTGACCTTTTTTACAGAATATATTGGTAACTTAAGACTTACTGTAAATAGATATGAAATAGGTAAAGAATAGTAAATAAATAAGCATATAATACATTTCTTACACGGCTGGATGCTCATCATTACGATAAGTCGAAGGCATTTTGCGTATGCAATATTGCTTCCACGCCTGGGCGCTCATCATCACGATATGTCAAGAGAGTGTACACGAGTAAATATTAAAACACATATAAAATTAAAGTATCCAACACTGTTTAAAACTGACGTCTTAACTCGAAAAATGACTAGATATGTAATATCATCGCACATTTCAACAACTATCATCAGATAGCGCCTCAAGAAAAACTTAAACCCAGATGAAATTTTAGACGACAAGCGTTTGGCAAAAAAGAAACGACTTACGACCGTCCGTACATTTGATAAACGCTAAGAAATGACATCTAAAGAACGAGTACAAGACTTAAGTCAGTGTACATGTTTACAGAGACCTTCAAACATTTCTACCAAAGGTTGTTGTATATTTACAAATGTACAAATATACCAGCTTTGAACGGTTTATTAGCATAATATATGTTTTTAACCAATTCACGGGGCCTTGTATTCTAAAACAATTACATCATGTTAAATGTGGAATCTTGTCTTAGAATTGAACACTTGTTGTTGAATAACTTCAGGTTTTAAGGGACCTAATGTATGCTTCCTCGTGTTGTTTTTGTTTTTTATTGTTTTTTATTTATATGCTTCAATTTGTACTGCTCATCAAATATCGTGTTTCTTTTAAATTTATTTCGATTGGACTGTTGAACCTTGGGTGCCAGAAGTCCTGTTTTTGTTTTTGTTTGGTTCTGTTTTTGTTTAGGTGTATATGGTGTGAGTGTACACTTACAATTGTTTCAACAACACTGTAATTACCACCTGTGTCCGTTTGTACATTTGTGAACGGTAGCTCGCGCCTTTATTACAGTTCATTGTAAATGGACACTTGCGTCCGTGTGTTTCTTGAAACATTGTAAAGGTCAATCGTTCGCGTCCGTTTGTACATTGTTAATGGTCACTATCGTCCACGTGCACATTGTTAATGGTCACTCGCCTCGCTTTGTCATACTTGTCTCTATCTGTCATCTATTTAAGGCGTATTTCCAATTTTCATGTGTCACAGTTATAACACCAGTTGATGAGATGTCAAGATTTGATATTTATGGCGAATAGCGTGTGCCATTTTCGCCAATTTCGTCTTTTCGTTGCTCGTTATTTCTCCTCGCTAGTCTTTTCCCGGCGAAAAATCAAAACAACGAAAAGTCGAAGGCTAAGAGGTGAAAAGACGAAATTATGGGTAGCTATAGTAAGCGAGTCAAAACAACTTTTTAGCACCGAAATAACAAAAAGGTCAGATTGAAGAAAATGTCACCAACCATCAACCATAGATATGACAATCTTCTCTAGAGTATGGTCGACTCTTTATGTGGTTAAACGAGCCTTCATACAAAATTTGTAAGGTTGTAAGCAGTTTGAAAGTCCAAAGGATAACCAAATATATACACAATCCAATCATTGAAGTTAAAGCCCCTGTCACACCTACACGTTCTCGCATGGCGTTCATGAGACGTTCTTAAAGTTCTTAAAAATTTAATACAACTTGGCGAGGACGTAGGATTTATCTCGCTTAGCTTGCCAGTCATCCATTATACGTCTATGTGAAGTTCTATCCCGTCATTACCAAGTTTTCGTGTTCGCCTCGTGTCGGTACACTGGTGAAGAGAATCCGCGATCGCGGGTTCGAATCCTGGTGGCGCCATATACCAAGACGTTAAAATTAGGCACTCTTTTGCTGCCTGCTTAACACGCAGCATTAATGGGTAGAAGAAGGACTGGTTGGCTCGGTGTCAGTATAATGTGACCGAGTAAAGTATCATGTCAATGTCTTTGCGGCCTGATATTTCAGTGAGACAGCACTATTAAGTCGCCATACGTGCGCACTGTCGCAAGCAGACACCGTCTCGATATGACATAAAATGAGTTAAAGGGGTGCTTAACCCCAATAAACAAACAATTAAAACAAACATTACCGCGTTATCTGTGAGTTCCAGTTCCATGTTAGGACTTGTAAGTGTGACAGGCCCTTTTCATATTCAATGCATACATACTTAGTACACTAGCACTGAATGTGTTTACAGTGAAAACACAACTCTTTATATATGAAAGAAATCGTTGTTTATCGTGATACGTGCTAATTGAAATACAAGACAAAATACATGTGAGAAATGGTTAGCTAAAGTTCTTCATGTCTGTGGACCTTAGAATCGACTGTAACTTTCTCAAATCTTTTTTCGACGATCACTTCCTTTTCAAAATCATCCTCCTCCTCGTCGTCGAAGTCTCCATTCAACACCGCCTTCTCCTTCGCCTCGAACTCTTTAACAATCTTTTGCTCCTCGGGCATGACATACCTTGAGCTTTGAAGACCATAGTCCACATCGCTTCCCAATGTTCGTATGATATTTCGAACTATGTTTCTTTTTTTCAAAAAATGTTCAACTAATTTAGGACCTGGATCTGCAAGTTTAAAACAGAAACAGGGTACGTGAATATACATTCACAAGGATATTTATACGTTCAAAAAATGTCTAATGTCTAAAAAATAGAATAGAAAATAGAGCTGCATTATGGGAAACGAGAATAGATCTGTTGCAGTTTAAAGTTATTTTGAAACACGGACAGTACACACATTAAACTTAAAATAATAATCATGTTGCACATACTACAACTAGACAAACTAGACAGAGAAAGGAATAAACCCGTGGGTTTAACGTGGATTTGCTATAACTGCATTACAAATGTCATAGCCTTAAAGGTAAAAAGGAAAAGGACATTGGTTGATAATATTACCTTCACTGATGATCTTGTCCAGGTTGAGTTTTTCCTCTCTGAGCGGTGCTAATTTATCAGCTATGTGTATCAGATCAAATAAATATACGTAATAATCGGCGTATCTGTAATAAAAGCATAATAACTTTTAATATACCTTTATGCAAATAAAACGCCTCTATCTCGGAAATATTTCTTCCCTGTTCTTGACACCTTATTAAGGTTTAGTGTTTCGGTGATCTGGAGAGCTATGTTGGCGGGAACTTATTTTTTTTTCTTGTAGGATCACCCAAGGGTAAAGGCCAGAAAAAGACCAGCACGTGCTGTGGGAGTATTGGCAGATAAAGATCTTCATGTCAGATCGATAGTAGGCGAAAACACCGTTGCATGGGTTCGTTCCTCTTTCTGAAATATCCCTTTTGCTTTTTGTTCCCCATGCCTATCGCCGCTTTTCTTCCTGTCCTATCGTTTAGTTTTTTCTCCTTTGGTCTTTTGTCACGTTATCGGTGAAATATTCTGAACGTGACGTTAAGCCCTAATTAAACAAGCACACTCCGGAATTAGTCAAGAGCGCACGTCCTCTGTATGAACATGAATTATTCAACTAACGATATTATATTTAAGATTTCAACATTGTCCCGTTACAGATCACATTTGAGTTACAGTGCAATGTTCCGTACTATTTAGATTGCCAATGTCCATGGACTTTTTTTAATAGCATAATGTTTTTTTGTTTTTTTGTTTTTATTGCCTAACCATTGAAAGTTTTACAAAACAAATAGCGATCATTTTAACCCACGGGAGATGTTCTTGGTGCGCATGTTTTATAACCTTGACAGTGTTACCTGTTACGTGGAGTCAAGGTCTTTTTTCTTTAGCTAATTCACTTTTTGGGCTCATCACTTGTTTTTTGACTTCCGGTTCTGATATGCGCGCGTGTTGATACATTTCAGTTGATCTTGAAGTGTATATACACACAGTTTCCACTGCTAACTTATATTATATGCTATGAATGTATCTATATATATATATGGGTGTATTTGTTTGTATTAAGGGCTTATTGTCCGATCAACAGCTGAGGTCATTTACGGACGTGCCAGTTTTACTGGTGCAGGAAACCGGAGTACCCGGAGTAAACCACCGACCTACGGCAAGTCACTGACAACTTTCTCTCACTAGCACGCCCAGGACATGAATCGAACTAGGAGGTGTAAGGCTTGTGATAACAAGTCGGCGACTTTAACCACTAGGCCAGCGCGGTCCCGACATAAGTATCAACAATGAAATACGATGTATGTTAAAATGGTACAAATATATAACCATGTTAATGATCTTAGTTGGCATATTTTTTTTCATAACGCACGTTTGTTCATCTAAATGTGTGTAAACGCATGTTAAAGGGTTGGTATACTGAAACTTACTTTTTTATCAAATGTTTACCCTTATATTTCACTTTTTGAGAAACGAGAAATGTATGTACGCTATTGGTACTAGTATGATTGTTTCTCATTATGTCACGGAATATCATCTCATTGAACGGTTCTTGGTTTTGTAACATTTAAGAAACAAATAGTGTGTTGCGCCATTTATATAATTGTTTCTCGTAATGCCATATGGTATCTTCTAAACGAACGAATCCTGGTTACCCAAAATGGGACGTCGGCCTAAAATATCGTCTTGGTTTTTCGATTTTTAAAAAAAAAAAAATTTTGAATACGAGACTAAAATATTAAAAATGAAAACCACACAGAACAGTGTTATCCGGCATTTTCCCCGATAAAAGACCTACACTGTACATTTGTATATTCTTTGTCTCAAGATAACAACATTGACAAGCGATACCCGTAAGAAAAACTTAAGTCATCTAATTCACGAAATGTATGTTCACAAGTTATATTGTAGTTCTAAAGGATACTTATTATTTCCAGTCAAAATGCTCTTGGGTTGAACTAATTAAAACTTAAACACAAAAATAGCAACCTTGATTTATCAAAGAAAGTGAGATACTAATATTAAAGAAATCTCACAAGATTGTGTCATAAATCAAGAATAACTTTTCTTAGTATTTTCACTTTATATGTAATTTGAAACAAACGGCAAACGGCAACCGGACATCATTTATTATTATAACATATCTATTTTTCATCATTAAGATATATAAACAAAGGGAAGTTATTCATGCGGGCTTGCGAGCATGTCAATAACGCTCATTGATGATTACTATGTTGCTTTAAATGTGTTTTAATTCAACTAAGTTATGAATAATATAAAATTACAGCGTCAACAAGTAAAACAAAAAGTAATAGGATCACCACAACAAAGACCATGAATAAACAAACGAAAGCCCCATCCTAAATGTCCCTATCAAAATGAACTTAACAAATGGAACGGGCATTTAAAAATGACTTAAGACAAAGCCAATCGGCAAACCTCGGTTGAATCCGTTTCTCTCATTCAAACCTCGGCTGTACTACGGTCGGTGATATGTGACTACACCGCACATTTCTTCGCCGAAAGGAGACATTTCACTCAGTGTGGTGTATCCAAAAGTGCTATTTTATAGAAAAAGCGACCTTTAAAGAATGCATGTAACATATTTAAGCTCGTAAGAACATTGTTAATATAGCGCATCCCCGTTGTACGTTGTCAAGGAGATTTTTGAATTATTTATTTGAAGTTTCTGAAAATAGTTCCAATGGCCGCTTCCGTTATACGGACGAGGTTAGTTGAGTACACGAACTACACGGAAACGGCCGAAGTTGCGACGAGTGACGCTCTTTGTCTCGTTCTTGTGACACGCTCATGTTCTCGTCCTTGCGACAAACTTTTGGTTGCCAGAATGTACTCATGAAGTGGTATTAGATTAGTACTAACTGTCATAAATAATAAAACATTAGATCGAATAAATGCATCGAACATTATACCTCAGTTCTCGATTTATCTTGAGTTTAAGTTGCCAGACTGTGTCCAAACAACAAGGGAATGTCACTTCTGGAATTTTTACGATTTATTTGTCTGGGGTATTTTTCTTACAACAGAAACTCTTGTCTAACGACGTTTTTTCTTCAATCAGGGCTGATTATTCTTGCTTTACATGATGAAAATGCCAAAGGTTGTTCGTAGGATGACAACTGTAACAGACAGTCAGACGACAAATGAAAACGCTAAAAAACATCAATAACAAAGTGCGCTCATAAACACATTTAAAACAAGAAGAAATAGGATCAACAGAACAAAACCTATTGACAAACAAACAATAGCTTTATCAAAAATTCACCACATTAAATAACCAGCCAAATGAGACTGTTTTAGTTTGAGCATTAAAATATACGTCAAACCAACCAAATGGGTGAGAGGACCCCGCCCTTGACCCGAAGACACGCTCCCAATCAACCGTCATCAACGGACTCGAAGGGGAAGGCAAGCTACCTCCACAAAACGACCAAGGACGTTCATACATTGAATTGAATGGAGTTGTTAAACCAGACGTGATCCTGGCCTTTATATCGACGGTTTAGGGGAGTTGAAAGCACACACACTTATCGACGGTGAAGTGGACCCGAAATCAAACACATTTAAAATTTTGAAAATACGCTATTTAACAGTAACTCAGCAAGCTGCACAATACTGTAGTGAACGTAAAATATATGCATGGTAAACTCTAGTGAACGACATCCAGGGGGGGATTAACCAGTATATCGATGGACGGGGGATATTCACTTTATCTGTTGATTTGATTTCAGAGCAATAATTTTCAAGACTGCTCGCTGCTTTCCTTGTAAAATAGGGAAGAACGACATTTGAATCGGAAGGAAAACCCAAACACTCATTATGCATAGAAACTTTACACAAAAATACACAACAACACTATTCGAGACAAGCTACCTACATTGAAATACGTGTTAAATTTTACCCCAAATCGCACCTATTGAGGGTTGAATTCGTCTTATTCTGATTTTACACTTTCTTGTTACATAACCCTTGATAGGTAGTTATATTTTAAATAACAGATAAAATAGACAACGGCAAACAAATTAGATTTAAAATATATTTTTGAATAATATCTATTGTGATATTTTGCTCAAAGTACATTTTGTATTGATACAACTTCAAACAAAAAAATCCAAATATATATAGGTTTACTCAAGTGCTTCCAATCATTATCAATACGAGTATATATAGGCCAATCATCCTTGATACATATCAACCAATCATTCTTGCTTAATATAACCCACTCATCTTTTATAGATTTCAACCAATCATCTCATCCTTGACAACTATTAAGCACTGAACTGCTTTCAGTTGGCATCCATTTCTCCCATGAATGCCATCTAAAAGCAGTTCAATACTTATATTTACCATTTGCTATCCCAATGTAACAAACTAAACGATATATAAGAAACTAAACGATAAACAATAGGCGATATGAATGCTAACTGAATTCGGTTGGGATATGTAGTGGCATTGCCATGCAATGGTTAATATAGGTTCCCCAACGAGTTATGATTAAATATCAGGTTTTATCTAACTCGTGTTAGTTAATTTTCAGATTTTACAAAGAAACGAGGCTTATTTTATTAAGTATAACCTTGACTTTTGTGCACTGTCGTCTGCGTCCACGACTTAAGTGCATGTAAGGAATGACTTCAGGTGTTGCTCAACTGTTTAGGCGTGGACATTGCTAACCATATGTGTGGGTGGTTGTGTATCTATACATTTTATTGTGATATAATTGGCAAATTTTTGGCAAACACGGTGACATCTTTGGTTATCTAAAACTAAAATGATACAAGTTTTCATCTCACATAGTAAGATTCCAAAAGTGATGTAGTCTCAGCTCACACAGTAAGATTCCTAAAGTGATGTACAAACACTGATTCTTTACAAATTAAATCAAGTATGATATAGAGATTATCCAAGACGCTGGTTATCAAAATGAATAATGGTTTAATAATTGAAGGTGTTTACTCGAAACTTTGGTTATTTATTTGCATGTAGGAATGTTGCTACTTCATGCCGACGTTTTGAATTCATCACATACTGGTTATTCTGTTAAATACATTAAACGCTTCAAATTTGCAACTAGTTTACTACAGTTTTACACTTGTTTTCTCCTCTGTTCTATATTACACGATACATTGGCTTTACTTTGTTAGTTGTTCCTTATTAAGACCATTTTTATATTATTGTTAGCGTGTAGTTCTGTCGTTTATTAACATTGGGATTTTGTTAACATACTTATGGGCGGCGAAAAGGGTAAAAAGTACGTTAATACAAAATCAACAGTCATTTGCAAAACAGTCATCTTTGCAAAACAGACAACTTTGCAAAACAGTCAACTTTGCAAAACACACAACTTTGCAAAACAGTCAACTTTGCAAAACAGACAACTCTGCAAAACAGTCAACTTTGCAAAATGAACAGTTTTAAAACCAACAGTCATTCGCAAAATTAGCGCTTGATGGCGTGCGAGTCTAATAACGGTGGGTAGAAAATTTGTAGCCTATATAAAAATGGCAATTGTAAATAGCCTGCGTAGCTCAGTCGGTAGAGACCTTTGCCCGTTAGAGACTTTTCTGGTAATACGAAGATCGCGGGTTCAATTTTGGCGCTATTCAAAAATTTATCTGTTTCAATAGTTTTCCTTTTTTTTATCGTCACAATTTAGTCTTGATCTTAACTGTTTGTATATGATAGAATGAAATCTTTTGGCGAATAACATAGACAATCTGTTTTTTATTTTTTGAAGAGATTAAATAATTCTGAAAATGTTATGATAATTGGTTATACGAAGATCGCGAGTTCGATCCCGCATGGCGCTATTCAAAATATTTTCTTCTTAACTGTTTGTATATAATAGAATGAAATCTTTTGGCGAATTAAATAGACAATCTTTTTTCAATTTTTTGAAAAGATTAAATAATTCTGAAAATGTTATGACATATTTGCTATAGTGTTGAACTTTGACCCCAAAACGCATAACCCAATTTTGATCCCAAGGTGACGCCTTGATCAAACTTGGTTTTCCATGCCCTAATTTTACTACATAACAAAAAAACATTAAGCTTTAGTTTATTAGAAGAAGATTTTTGAGGTTTTGTAAATGTCCCAACCTTTTGCACCCTAGTGGCATCCCCTGGGGGCCAAGCCCCTCCATTTGAACAAACCTGAATCTCCTTCCCCTACGGATACTTCCTACCAAGTTTGAATAAAAATAGTCTAGTGATTTAGGAGAAGAAGTCGAAAATATTAAAGTTAACGACGACGGACGGGATTTGTATGAGAAAAGTCCACCTGATGGACTAAAAGGTCACCACCAGAAGAACAAATTAGAACAAACTATTTTCACAATTACTATGTCATTACTCGTGCAGATTACGCCGCCAACAAAATCACCATTGCATGGGAGGTCAACTTTATTAACATTTTGATCACTCTTCTTATTTCTATAAAAACAACAACAAGTATAACACTCATACGATGACGCGCAGCAAACCAGAAGCAACAACATTTAATTCCCTTGCACACATTCAGTTTCAGTGTAGACAAAACGAATTTTCCAACAATGTGATTGTTGCCAAAGCTGAATAAAATCCAAACAAATCTCGTTTTATTGCGAACTATGTTAACTGTACCATAACCTCTATTTCCAAACACGTGGTGGTCTTCATATAATTGTTTGTTAGCTAATTTATCTTGCTATTGGAGAGAATATTTCACTGGTTTAAAATAGGATTAGAAATTGAATTCAAGTTTGAAGATTTACCAAGCAATCTCAGTTTGCAGCAAAAAAATGTCAGTGTCATTATGATGTCCCACGTTCTGTTGATTCCTCTCATCTTGTTTTCAGTCCATCTGGAACAAAGGTCAAAGGTGGACTTTTCTCATACAAATCCCGCCCGTCGTCCGTCCGGCCGTCCGTCAGTCCGTCGTTAACTTTTGCTTTAAACGACATCTCCTCTGAGACTATTGGGCAGATTTCAGCCAAATTTGGCAGAAAGCATCCTTAGGAGAAGGGGATTCAAGATTGTACAAATGAAGTACCTGACCCTCAGGGGACAGGTGGGCGGGGCCAAAAGGGGTTATTTGACAGTATGCCTTCAAACGACATCTCCTCTGAGACTATAGGGCAGATTTCAGCCAAATTTAGCAGGAAGCATCCTTAGGAGAAGGGGATTTAAGATTGTACTAATGAAGTACCTGACCCCCAGGGGACAGATGGGCGGGGACAAAAGGGGTTAACTTGACCATATGCCTTCAAACAACAAACAACATATACTCTAAGACTATTGGGCAGGTTTCAACCAAATTTAGCAGGAAGCATCCTTAGGGGAAGGGGATTTAAGATTGTACAAATTAAATACCTGACCCCCAGGGGACAGGTGGGCGGGGCGAAAAGGGGTAATTTGACAGTATGCCTTCAAACGACATCTCCTCTGAGACTATTGGGCAGATTTCAACCATATTTGACAGGAAGCATCCTTAGGGAAAGGGGATTTAAGATTGTAAAAATGAAGTACACGACCCCCCAAAGGACAGTTGGGCGGGGCCAAAAGGGGTAAACTTGACCATATGCCTTTAAACAACAAACAACATCTCCTCTAAGACTATGTGGCAGATTTCAACCAAATTTAGCAGGAAGCATCCTTAGGGGAAGGGGATTTAAGATTGTACAAATTAAATACCTGACCCCCGGGGGACAGGTGGGCGGGGCCAAAAGGAGTAATTTGACAGTATGCCTTCAAACGACATCTCCTCTGAGACTATTGGGCAGATTTCAACCATATTTGGCAGGAAGCATTCTAGGGGAAGGGGATTTAAGATTGTACAAATGAAGTACCTGACCCCCAAAGGACAGGTGGGCGGTACCAAAAGGGGTAAACTTGACCATATGCCTTTAAACAACAAACAACATCTCCTCTAAGACTATTGGGCAGATTTCAACCAAATTTGGCAGGAAGCATCCTTAGGGGAAGGGGATT
>JAUMGZ010197892.1:0-12732 GCA_032359645.1 Pododesmus macrochisma | reverse complement strand
GTTTATTATTTTGGCCCTGTAATTGAGCAAGACCCATCAATTGAACAAATTGAACACAATTATGACCTAAGAACAATAACTCTTGCAAACAAGCTCGTGCAATCAAGGGATGTAACTCTTCCACTTTTAAGCCTACATAGATGATGCCACAAGCTTATAGATGTAACAGAGAGCAATAATGATATCCTTCTTAGGATATTTGTTAGGGTTTTAATGTCAACAGCAACATTTTAATTATTCTTTTTGTTTACTGAAAAGGATACATGTAAATCGAAAATATTTCTAGATCATTTCGTTTCAATCAACATTATCTAACAATAATTAACAAGAAGAACAAGACGTTAACACATCTTTAAATAGTTATTTATTTATTTATAGAAATAATGCAACAATTTGATTTAATGTATTTTTCTGCATTCATGTTTTTTAGAATATACATATACAGTACCTGTAATTAGAGCTGAAATGAATATACAAATCAGTTTCCATCCAATATTTATTTGCAAGTGTTTTCTTACAGTAATTTCATGATCAGCATCTATCAGCTGTCATCAGCATCATGGAGTGAAAAAGGAGCATGGTTTGGTCCAACTATCAATATTGGAAATAGGAAGACAAAGCAATGTGCAAGCTGGCCCTTTTTTCTGTCAGCTATGATATGATGCCATTTCGAACTATTAAATTATCTTTCAATGAAACAACCCATCAGTGAATTTTCTAACTATATTGCTAGTTAGTCAACTTAGTGACTTGAGAGTACTTCCAAACATGCGATTTTTTAGCATCAGTGGACATATAATGGATAAAAGTTGCTGACATATATGGAAGACCATAGACTTCTGAAGATATTAAAAATACACTTTTTTTTTTAAAAGAGATACATTTCATGAGAGGCTTATCCATTCTGAATATCACCAAAGATATCAAATTTGAAATGTTTCAATAATGGGGTATGCAAATGAGTACAATGATTGACCCAAGTACAATGTATCTGTAAATTGATCAAAACATGAGTGATTCACATGAAAGCAAATAACACACAAATTGACCATAAATTTAAAAGGTTGCATTCAATGATCAGTATTTATTGTGCATATTCAATAACATTGGAATTGCTATTCTTTGATTGGCATTAGCAAAGAGGTTTTCTCAAAAAATAATTCTGTAACCGAGTTTCAGTTTTTGGTTAATTTGTTGCCATGACCCATAATATATATATATATAAAAGTTAAGTTTCAAGACCAGAATTTATTAGGGCACTGCCATCAAGAATATTAACGCCATACATTAATCACCTACACCCTTCGTCTGTCTGTCCGTCTTTCTGTCAACAATTTGGTTTCCTCACAATCATTCTTAATATAAATCTGAAGGTTAAGTAACGAAAGACCAGTAATTTCTGTGCATATTTAAAAGATTGCCACATTTGATTGGTTGAGAGGATTTCCAGCCATGATAAATTTTATTAATAAGGCCTCATTTTCAATCCATTTTTTTTACACGACTATTCATGTCAATCTAAAGATTTCGTTCAAAGAGCGGATTTTTCCTCATACAAGTAAATCAAATGACATTACCAAGATTTGATTGGCTTTAAGTTTTTCAAACAACGATTGGTATTCAATGTAATGTGATTTTAGCTGAATTTGGTGACATGACTCTTGATATCAATCTAATGTCAATCTATTAAACCGGCACTGGCCTATATTGCTTTAATTTACAGCAACAAATTAAACTTAAATACAAATAGATACTCACATTATTGTTCACATAAGTACTTCTGTTCACCAAACGGGCAGACTCCAAATCAGTACCTAAATAATGAAAAAGAATGATAGGTTACCCGGTACAAAACCTTCTTATGTCATTAAATAAAACTGGTAAATGAGTCATCAAGTACAAGTGGCTAAGTTGACAGGAGTCTAAACGCAAGACAAGAAATCTTTCGCAAAAACCTATATTTATAGAGAGAAAAATATTTATTTATGTCTCAAGAGATTAAGCTAGGTCTAAAGAAAATGTGTTAATGATGACATACTGATTGTGAGAAAAAAAATTAGGGTTGGTTGTATATGGTAGACACTTTTATATATTTATATATTTTTTTAATTCTATTTTTTTAAATCCTCAAAAAGCATGATATTTGTTATCCTTGTCCTGCGCTCCATATGGCTGTAGTTTTATGGCTATTTTCCTTTGGTTTTACAATTGAATTGACAGAGATTAGCAAATTAGTAACGTAGCTTTGTGTAATAAAGGTTTGATCGATATCACCTTCCTTTGCACAGAGGGAAAAAATTATTGTCAACAGGATTAAACTGCATTAGTAGGCGACTTCAAGGCCCTTGGCTGACTTTGATCTCTACTGTTTTTTTTTTTTTTTTAAATCGTTTAGTCAAAGACTTCTTAATTTATGACTGGAAATGTTCTTTAGTGGGGATATTTTTATTAACAAGTTTTCTTTTATCCCCCATTACAGCCTAATTTGTATATAGAGAAAACATAAATGTTAGCACTGCACAGATATGATGCCATTTTGCTCTTTCGATCATGTTGCAGAAAACTGCAAGATAAAAGTAGTAAACATGTTTAAATTTGATAATCCAAACAAAAGTACTCTTCAAAAACTTCAATGATCTTTTGAGTTGAATTTGTATTTTTGGAGTTTAGGGTCATGATCAGTACTGAAAAATAATAGTTTTTATAATGTTTTTATGTGCTTAATTGAAACACATGATAATTTTAATTTAGTCTCCCCCATATCATGCATATATAGAGAAACTCCCTATCTACAGACCAAAATAATGATAATTAATAGATAATTTCCTCGTAGAAATCTTATATTCCCCATTATTTCTCACTAAAGTATTGAATCTCCCCCATGACCCTTCTAATATTCCCCATTTGAGGTGCTTCCAGGTTGGCGGATATGTGTTTCCAAGGGAAACAACCTATTATCTGATGTCAGAGAAAACAACAGTTTTATACATACATTACGTATCACATGTTCATGTTGTTTGTGCACAATAAAGAACATTTACAAGATCTAGAAGCTGAAATATAGCTCATTCGTATATATATATATTATCGACATATACAGTATATTATGCAGACAAGGGAATGCTATTCTAGAATCTTCAAATTATGATGGGAATTTGTCAAATGTATTTAATCATGCAAGTATGAATTTCTATTAATATCATGCAAATTTATTAATTTTAAATGCTATATGGTAGTGATAATAAATTGAATACATTTGAAAGAACGACTACCTTCCTGATTATATGCATTTGAACACTATGGTCAGATTAAATTATATAACACAATTTTTGTGACCTTAAATTAAAGTTACAAATTATCTTAGACAATATTTTTATTTTTAATCACAATTAGTCATGTTATAATAGCATGTGTGAAACTTGTGGTAAGGGGGTTTCATGATCTTGGGCGAGTCAAGTCTTACACCTGATTATTTGTCTATCTCCATCTGTGAGACTTTCTTCTTTCAACAAACTCGTCCTCGTTTGACATTTGTTTATTTACCCCCCCCTCCCCATGGAGAGGAAAAAAGCAGAACTCGGTGCAAAATATTTGCCATAAAGGTAATGGACTGGTATATACTAAACCTTGAGATCTCTGAACTCTTCTGGTCAATAAGCCTGATCAATATTGGTGAACTATTGATCCTCGAAATGTGCATTTTTGTGAGTTCACGATCAGAATTTTATTTGAGGTTTTAAATATCGCGCGCACTCTAATTTGCAATAAATAAAGCAAAATTAATCACTTTCAATGGTAACAGCCCAATTTCTCCTTTTGTGCGATGTCGCTTTGAACCTTTCAACGGAAAACTATACATTTTACGTACCTTGTACAATCTTAAAGATCTTTTTGTTCAGTTTGCTGACAAACAAAGGGTTTGTTGATGAATGAACTCACGAAAAGCGTGCAACTTCCTGTTTTTATGCGCATGCGCCTACAACTATTGCATTACTCTGCTTCAGTGGAGGTAGGATGTAGACGTACATTACATTTCTTACTTCATAAAGTTTGTTTTGGAACTTAACGTGATATTTTAACACTTGGATTTATTTTAACTTGTTGGTAAGTACAACATCATCATGTTGTCATTATGATTTTAACTGTTGAACTCGTGTATACAAGCGAGTAATATGTCTAGAAATCAGGTGCGATAGCCTCAATGAATGGTAACAGTCCACCATAAGTCGACCCAGTTTAGGCTGGAGTTCTAAGTTTAGCACCCATGGCCGTGTATACACAGGCCCAATGGCAAGTTTTATACACATCATATGTTTTGTAATTAGGCATGTTTTTCGCGATGATTCACTATACAATAGATTTAAAACATGATGTAAGTCAAAAGTGACCAAAGTTAGAATACTGCCCTGCCCTGATAGTGTTAGTGTCTTGTGAACCAATAACTGGGTGCAGTGTTTATTTTAGTTTTGGTGTTCATTGACAAGTTCAGTGAGGTGTGTTTCGGTGCGTAAACATCTTTCCATTCATTAAAACGCAGTAGAGTTTGTACAATGCCCTGTATAACATATACTCACTGTAATTTAAGTGATAAGATATACAGAAATATGATAAACTTACAGTGAATATATATTATACTTAGCCATAGTGTTATACAATGTTCAAATTAAAAAGAAATCATTTAGGATCTATATACCACAATATAATGTACGACAGAGAATAATTGAAACAACCTGGAGCTTGTATAAATATACACATTTACAGAGAAGTTAGTTGCCTATTTTGGCTTTAAAGGTACATGTACGATGTATTTGATTTGAATAAAGGTTAATTGTTGGTAAAAATGTAAATTATATCACAGAAATTGTTAGATAAAATGTCAGTGAAAATAATAAGATAAAATGTATGAAATTACACATACTATAGTAATGTGTCATGCTACAAATTTTATTATTGTAATGGTCTATAAATATGAACCTTATTTTTGAAATATACAACATACATATGCATGTACAATGTACATGTACAGTCCCCTATGAAAATGGTGTGTAGCTAGGAAATTTGAAACTTTCTGTTTTGTAAGGTGTACGAAATTCTTCAAATACATGTACAAAAATGTAGCTGTACAAAAGTATATACAATGTATGTACGCTTTAAACATTGAATTATATACCCGGTACATAAGAGTATATAAAATTCATACAAGTTATAAATGTATATGCATAAAGTAAACTTTATTTACTAGTGAGGTACAGTGTAATATTGTATTTACATCAGGTTTTAATTGCCAATTAAATATTTCATATTCTTATGTTACATGAACATATATAACTAAAGTAACAGTGTTGGATTATTTGCCTTATTGTACAGATTGTTTTATCAGTTTGTCAGTATAAAAATATAAAGTGCTGCACAGCCGGACCACTCTAGCAAATGCAGCGTTGATGGCTTTTACTACTTACTAGTAGTCCTGGCCATGGGGCAGACACATATCAGATAATGATTCAGTTGCAAAAAAGGTTTATTTCAATTAATAAATTGCATACAATTTAATTTGTATCAGAACTAGACCAACAAATCAAAATGATTTTTTTATTCAACATTGTGTATATGTGGGTTCATATTACTATTTTATAGAATGTCTTAATTAGTTATAATTTAGATACCAAAGATGTAGATGCATTACATGTAAGTGTAATTGTCATTTGGAAATCATAAATGAACAAGTTTAGTAGTAGTACATATTGAATGTATATCGCTACTTTTTTTTATTGAAGACATAAATGAATGTATAATATGTGATAGAAGGCAATGTCTGAAAAGCAAATGGTTTTAATTAAATATTCTAATGTTTTTAACACTTGTGTGTTATTATGTACATATGCATGCACTGTGATGTGCCGTACATGTACCTGCATATCAGCATCCATACTGTGAAAGCAATAGCATGGCTTGCAGACAAGTGTGAGGTGAATGTATTGGACTACTTTAATAGTCATTGAACATGTGTGTTGAAGTGAGCCAAGGAGGTTTATGGCAGATTCTCTGTACAAATGTGAGATTTGATCCAAGAAAATCTGCTACGCATGCACAATTTTATTGTTAGATTTCATGTGGTCTTCTCATTTAGATAAGTATGCAATTACATACTCTGCTTGAGACTGCAGTATTTTGTTCCATTTACAGAATCACGTTTAAAAGCTGTGTGCAGTCTCCTTGTATTCCAAATAGTTTCATTTTAACAAATATGTTTTCCATTCCATTAATTTGCTACAGTTGAATTTCAAATTTGAAAATTTCATTTGTTTATGGGTTTATAATATTTTTTTGCAAATTCAAATAGAACCATACAGAAAATGTACATGCATGCAGGTTTTGATAAAGTTTGAAGTGTGAATACTGTTGTCCTTATTTAAAAGTTAAACCTTATACATGTTATAAGATATATTCTATGAAAGAGACCGGTTTTGTTACTTTATTTTCATAAAAACTTAATAAAGGCTTAAGCAAAGTTAGGACTAATAGTTGAGGTCTTAAAATTAAATTGTGCAGTAACACAACCTTCATAATACAGGCAGCTTAAACAAAAGCACCATATCAGCATGATCAAATTGGTGCTCAATCACAACCATCGTATCAATTAGTGCTCAAACACAACAATCATATCAATTAGTGCTCAAACACAACCATCATATCAATTAGTGCTCAAACACAACCATCAAATTAATTAGTGCTCAAACACAACCATCATATCAATTAGTGCTCAAACACAACCATCATATCAATTAGTGCTCAAACACAACCATCATATCAATAAGTGCTCAAACACAACCATCATATCAATTAGTGCTCAAACACAACCATCAGATCAATTAGTGCTCAAACACAACCAACATATCAATAAGTGCTCAAACACAACCATCATATCAATTAGTGCTCAACCACAGCCATCATATCAAATGTGCTCAAACACAACTGTCATGCTCAAACACATCCATCAACGAAGAGTGCTCAAACACATAAACCCTCATTAAAGTTTGAGGGTGCTCAAACACATCAACCCACATAAACAGGTGTTCAAACACATCAAACCTCATAGAAGGGGCTCAAACACAACAACCCTCATCAAAGGGTGCTCAAAGACATCAACCCTCATCAATGGTTGCTCAAACTCAACAACCATCATTAATGGGTGTTCAAACACAGCAATCCTCATCAATGGGTGCTCAAACACAGCAACCCTCATCAATGGGTGCTCATACACATCAACCATCAGCAATGGGTGCTCAAACACATCAACCCTCATCAAATGGTTCTCAAATTCAGTAAACCTCATCAAAGGGTGCTGAAACACATCAATCCTCATCAAAGATTGCTCAAACACATCAACCCTCAGCAAAGGGTGCTCAAAAACATCAACCCTCATCAAAGGGCTCTTAAACACACATTAAACCCTCATCGATGGTTGCTCACTCAAACACATCAACCCTCAGCGAAGGATGTTCAAAACACAACAACCCTCATCAATGAGTGCTCAAAGACATCAACCTTCATCAAAGGGTGCTCAAACACAGCAATCCTCATCAATGGGTGCTCAAACATATTAAACCTCATCAAAGGGTGCTCAAACACATCAACCCTCATCAAAGATTGCTCAAACACATCAACCCTCATCAAAGGATGCTCAAACACATTACCCTCAGCAAAGGGTACCCAAAGACATCAACCCTCATTAATTGGTACTCAAACACATCAGCCAATATCAATGGGTGCTCAAACTCATCAACCCTCATCAATTGGTGCTCAAACTCATCAACCCTCATCAATTGGTGTTCAAACTTATCAACCCCCATCAATTGGTGCTCAAACACATCAACCATCATTAATGGGTGCTCAAATGCAACAATCATCAATTAATGCTCAAACACAACCATTATCAAAGACACCGTCTCCATGTGACCTTTACATGAGTTACATATATATATACATGTATATATACAATGATATTTATATATTCTTCATTTTACTTTAAGATGCATATGAACATAAAAATGTTAAGCCAGTATACATACATGTATGCGTCAGCACATGCAAAGTAATCAGTTTTTGCTATTGGAGACTTGAAAAGTAAATATTTGTAGATTACTAGCTAGTAAAACAGTAGTAGCTGTAACATGTGTTTTTATTCCTGTTACAGCTTATTTCAACAGCAACATTCATCATAACCACCTATTTCACCTAAACTGTTCGAAATGCAAAACACATGTCATAGATACATGTAAGTAGCCTGTGCACTGTGTATAACCCTTACACACACATACACTACAACACATGAAGCTCGTACAAGAGTAGGTACGTAGGTTCGCGTAAACATTCATATGTTTTATCAGGATTATAAACTGTGTTTTTAAAGATGCTTCATCTATTTTGGTTTTTCTCTTGAGTATCAGATGCCGATTTCAAAAACTAGTTTCTCTGCAGGCGTTTTTATGGAAGAGATAAACTTGAAGTTGTATGCCTTCAAAAGATTTGAATTTTTCATGACTCAATTTTCCTTTAGATATAGATAATGCATATTGTGAAAGCCGCTTTTTCTGTGTACATGTATAGTATAGTTACAGAAGAAGTAGTCTGCTTATGATCATGATCAGTTGTAATAACAAAAATCTTCACAGATCCTGGAAACCAAGGTTGCGGTGGATCTTGGGTGCTGAGTTATGTTATTCTTCCACAAGAATAGAAACATGTTTCATCTTTTCGCCTTTGAAAGGCGATAATTATCGTCTTTTCGCCCCATGTATATGATGCCATTTCTCATCATCCAACAATAGTTCTGAGGCAAATTCCACTTGCTTATGGAATTCATATGTCTGCTTTGCTTGAATGAAAAACCCATTAGATGAAGTGATAGCTTTATTTATTAAAATGAAATTTTAATTGCCAAAAACAGACAATTCTTACCTGTATTATCTACTTGCATTCTGAAGGTGTAATGTATTAGACGAGAAAAGATAATTAATGTGCAGAATGTGGGCTTGAGATATTTATCTCGGTTTTAAAGAGTGAAAAAGTGCAATAGATACGAAATATTTTGAATGCCTTTGTTCATTGATATATATAAGTCACTGTATAGATCTATGACTGGGTGTGGTCACTGTGTTTCTGTGACTGACAAGACATGAGCACATCATGAGTCAAGTGTGTACACAGGTTACATGTGTGATGGTGGTGAACCAGGGGATTATTTTGAGTATCGTGTGGGTGTTTAGTCAGTCAAAAGCCAAAATATATCTGTGTGCCAATATCTTGTGAGGTGTAAAGTTTCAAGGCTCTGTATTGCTGGTATCTCTTTTGGTGTTGGTTTACATCCAAGGGATGGTTCCAGCTGTACTGAGTCTGATTGAACAGGAAACTTGATCAGTTGATGCCAGATAAAAACTAGAAACAAGATAAGAACTGTCCAGCTTGACTGACCACAAGTAGCCCCGGTCAGTTCTAGTGGGGTTAGGTTACAATATGATTAAGATGAATGTTTGTCTGCATTGTCCTGTAGGAAGATGACCATACACTAACAGTCACTGTAAATCACAGATTACAAGCCGGTTACATGGTTATAAACGTGGTGTGCTTTCATCTGGAAATGTTTTATTTGCAATGGAATTCAAAGTAATGGTCAAGCAAATTAGCTGAGGATTGTTAAATCTCTTTTTTGTTTGCTGTAAATTGTTAACCTTGGACACTTAACAAGCTTCGAATTCCTTTCCCATTCAAGCACATTAACAGTTTTCAGACTTCATATAGGTATATATGCATTCCAGCATCTTTCTTTTGCATCATCAAACTGCAATCAGTTTTGTCTTCTCAGAGAGTAAGTATGGTAGTACAGAACTTGTCAGAAGTTAATGCACAGTTATAATTAACCATTGGGAAGTCCCATTTACAAGATCATTTTATTATTTTAGACCTGTATAGTGTGACTTTGTGTCATGCATGTATTAAACAATTATAAACTTGTTTGCTGTCTATCATTATAAAGCATAAGGATGCCATTGTCAACATGTCACGATTTATATATATACAATGTTTTTATATATATATATGTACTTAAAAAGTACATGTAATAGGGACCTATACATGTGCAGACACACATGTAATTTACAAATTTAAAAATTATTGATTATTGTTTTTAAATGATTTTTTAAAAAAAAAACTGCATGCAACTACAAATGTAAAGCTTATATTTTATTATAAGTGACAACTAAATTTGCATGCATGTATGGCACATGTACATGTATGTTAGATAGTAGGTTAACGTTGGTTGACCGATATCACGCGTACGTGTTCCAATGAAACAACTAGTACTACAGTTGTATATCTATAAACCTGTTCAATGTCATTCATTCTCTTTGTGCTTGTCATGTTTTACATGTATCGATAACAAAATTAATGAAAATTAGAAAAGAAATTATGATGTACCGGCAGTATTTATTTGTCTAAAAAAAAGAAATAAAATTTGAAGCATTAATTTGTGTAAGCTTAAGTGTGTAAAACATGCATTGTGTATATAGAGTGTGCATTTTTGTAATTTCTCCTTAAACAGCTTGTCGGTGTAGATAAAGTCATTTAAGATAAATGTAGCGAAGTATCAGTTAGCAACTGGCCACGTCTGGTTTCTCTGGGTGGTGACACTGGCGACATTGGCGGCCTAATTTGACTGGAGACTAATATCAGAGAGACATAGCTTGATACTGTGACATTATCTCCTTCGGATTAAGTTAGCCACATTATCATGTTTGACAAGGATTAAATGATTTAGGCTCTAATCAATGATGATAAGTTCAACAGTGATTACTATTGATAGTGTTTAGGCATCTGATTGATATTGTTGTTAAAGTAAAAATAGATATGTGTGACTTTTTCGCAGACAATAATACAAAAGAGAAACAACACCGCAGTACTGCTGCATATTTATTGTAGATGCTGACATGTTTTGACCGTTAGGCAGCTCTCATCAGATATGATTTATTGGTAATAAGAAGATAATTTCACCTTCATGAATTATATGGGTAATTAGAAAAAAATTAACCTTTTTTTTAAACCAGTTAACTAACTTTCTCCTGTATATATATAAACTTAAGTGAAATCCTTGATTTAACATACCTATATGTTTTTATGTAAATAGTTATTCTTTTTTAAGTAATAGATAAATTAATGATATAATCCCTAACTTGAGTTAAACCTAATCAATAATCAATGTACAATGTAAAACAGATAAACTCCAGTATGTACATGTATGTATCAATATTGATATATATATATATATATATAGAAGCATATTTCAATTTATACAATTATTGTTTCTGTGTACGCATATATAGTTAACTATAACTAGATAAAGTGTACTTTTAGTTTACATGTTAAAGTTTAACAATAAGAACCCTGTAGTATTAGAAGGACTAGTACTGTTTTTGTATGGGACCGGACATATACACACAGAACAGTTACTAATTATAATACAAAGAGAGGCATATATAACTGTTTTCTTTAGCCCTTCTTTATACATCCTTCATATTGCATGTAACAGATGTACGTTACATGTACTTGTACTAATTCAGCACTGGCTGTCCTCAACAGTGTAATCGGTGCACTTCTCTTTTCTTCTTGAAGACACGTAATTTGATAAGAAGTAAAAAGCCTTAAGCACCATATTACATTTATAGTTTATATAACATTATATACAGTTCGCTTATAAATATCAGTTAATTAATATCTGACTTGTGAAATTATGAGATAGGATAGTGGGCCCAAGTTGATTAAATTTAATTACTTTTAATTTAAAAGGAATTTTGTATCATTCTACATGCTATAGCGGCGAGTGAGCAGCCGCGTCTTTGATTCCAGCCGACATAAACCTTGCAGGCAGGAGGAAATAACTTAATTTGTATGTGGAATAAAGGGGAAGAATTTCATGACATTAGACAGAACTATCCCCTGGCATTCATTAGGTGGTGCTGAACACAAAAATGTAACTGCATGAGGGAAACACAATGACCCAAAAATTAATGACAAATTTATAAAGAGGGATCCAATTAAAGATCCCAAGATCATCTGCTCTGACTCTTTTCTTTCTTGGATTATGTCCCTTTGTCTCTGTAAAACTTCTGCTTCACATTTTCTCTCTTGGCACTGTCACAAGCAGACACCGTCTCGATATGATCAAAAAACATGAGTTAAAAGGACATTAAACCCAAAAGAAACAAACAAAACAAACAAACATTGGATTATGTCTCTTTGTTTCTGTAATACTTCTGCTTCATCTTATCTCTCTTGGATTATGTCCCTTTGTTTCTGTAAAACTTCTGCTTCATTCTATCTCTATTGGATTATGTCCCTTTGTTTTCTGTAAACCTCTGCTTCTTTAAAACTTTTAAAGGCTTAACTCTTTCTCTCTTATATTATGTTTCTTTGTCTCTTTAAGACTTAACCTCTCTTGGATTATATTTTTGTCTCTGTAAGATTTCTGCCTCACTCTAATTTTGTCTGTGTAAAGACTCTCCCTTAGTCATTCTCCCTGTTATAATGCTTCTTAATTTGCCTCTGTAAAACATAAACTTGTCTCCCTCTCTCTCTCCCTCCCTCCCTCCCTCCCTTCCCCCCCTCTCTCTCTCTCTCCATCCCTCCCCCCCCCCTCTCTCTCTCTCTGGGATTATTCTCTCTGTTACTGTTAGACTCTTA
>JAUMGZ010197870.1:0-12733 GCA_032359645.1 Pododesmus macrochisma | reverse complement strand
GACCAAAGGGCCAAGGTGGACTTTCTCATAGCATTCCCGTCCGTTGTCCGTTCGTCGTAAACTTTCACATTTTCGACTTCTTCTCCTTAACCACAGGACCAATTTCATCCGAACTCGGTAGGAAGTATAGGAGAAAGGGATTCAAATTAGTTCGTTCAAGGCGTGACCCTGGGGTAAAAAAACGATACGCGTTTAGGGTCAAAGAAACATATAGCAAATATGTTAACTTTTCACATTTTTGACTTCTTGTCCAAAACTACTGAACAAATTTCATCCAAACTTGGTAGAAGGCATCCCTAGGGGAAGGGAGTTCAGATTTGTTCAGGGCGCCTTAGGGGGGGGGGGGGGGATATTTGACAAATTTTCAATAATCTTCTTCTAAAAAAACTAGAAGGCCTATAGCTTAATGTTTTGGTATGTAGTAATTTCAGGGCATATAGAACCAAGTTTGTTCAAGGCATGACCCTGGGATTAAAAATAGGTTACGCATTCGGGGTCAAAGTTCAACACTGTATACATAGCAAATATGTTAACTTTCAAATATTTTTTACCACTTTTCCAACACTACTGGACCAATTCCACCGAAATTTGGTTTATGGCAACCTTAAGGGGAAGAAGGTTCAGCTTTGTTCAAATGATGGGGCTCTGTCCCCAGGGATGGTCACTTGGGGGCCCAAATGGGGAAAATTTGACAAAATTTCAAAAATCTTTTTATAAACTAGAAGGCCTAGTGTTGAATGCTTTGGTTTGCAGTAAGTTATTTTAGGGCATGGAGAACCAACTTTGTTAAAGGCGTGACCCTAGGGTCAAAAGTATTCAAATGCCAATGTAGATGGATGTAAAGGCCCGATGGACCTCTTGTTATTCTTTAATCATATATGTACTTATGTAGCTCCTTTTTGTTTTAACTATTTGATACACCTGGCACTGTTGTTACATACAATGTTTTATATATACAGTTTTAAATATTTACAAAAAAACTGCTATGTTGCGGAGACATTTTCTCTCGTTTTTAATATACTGCTTTGAAATATATCTACATTTGATTAAAACATTTAAATTCGTCAATCAATCAGAAGAGGAAAAAGAAGAAGAAGAAGAAGAAGAGGAAAAAGAAGAAGAAGAAAAAGAAGAAGAAGAAGAAGAAGAAGAAGAAGAAGAAGAAGAAGAAGAAGGATCAACAGAACAAAAGCTATTGACTAACAAACAGTAGCCTTAACAAAAGGTCACCATCAGAATGAACGTGCAAACCGAAACGGGGATTTAAAAATTTCGTCAAACCAACCAAAGAGTGAGAGAACCTAACGTCAAGCTACGAATCGAATATATATATATATAGAATAGACAAGACCTAGATAATTTCAAGCTAGAAACCAAAAAGAGGGATCTCAATGGTAATAAAGGACAAAAACCACACCCAAACAACAACATAAAAAATGGTCTAGTCAACAATTTGGATGTGAAAATCGTAGTTAAGTTGTGTGAGAACAAACCGCACTTCATGGATTCATCCCATCACTACTTGTGACAAAGGATTTTTTTTAATAACTGTTCATATACGTCCATTATAAACAAAAAATACATTAGAAATAAATTTAAAGGGATTTTAATAATGTAATTGTCAAATTCATCGACAATTCACCTACGCAAATGTTAATTTTATTGTCGACAATGACATCGTGCGTTTTAATTTTGTCTAAATCGTTATGTTGTGGGACTCGACTTTAAAAATTTTAATTTTAATTGAACATTTAAAATTTAATATGCGTGTTGTATCATTTGAATTTCCAACTTCGCCCTCGCTTGTTTTCACAGCTTACCAGGTTTAAAATCAATAAAATGAAGGATGCTAATTATTCTTGTGAACGAGTATTGTCACTTTGTGAGAATGTAGATACGTGAAAGATCAAACACTTAATTTGACGTTCACAAAAAGAATTTAGATGTTTCATTTTGCAAGATTATTTTTTTATTTGTGTATACGTCACCGTGTTCCCCCGCCCCTCATAGTAAACACCGTGGCAACTCTTACCATTTTATTGACTGCTTCTGATCAGGAAGTCTATCTGGAACTTTGCTAATAGACGTACTATTGACTATAGTTTCGTGTTCCAATGTCCACAGATCCAACGTTCACTTATCTGTTGATTACTAGTCTTGGGGATTGTTGTGATGTCAATTTAATTCATTACATTCTAGGGTTTAATTGTTTGATGCATTAGTTGCTTGTTTGTCAATGTCTCTCGTTCTGTTGATTCCACTCATAATGTTGTTTAAAACTTCTTGACTGCTTTTTCTCGTATAACAACATTCAATTATTCTCTCTTCTTTGTCTTCAGTGATTGTTAAAACAACATAAAATAACGATTAGATATACCAAAAGGTAACAGTTTCATATAAAACTGTTTTTATATTGGAATAAGACTAGTATAAATGGACCTTGTCTTTTCAACAAGATCACTGATTAATACTACCAATACGTGTGGTTTCAGACACAACCAAAGCCATAATTAACAACAGTACTTAAAATGTCTCATGCGTAATGGATTTGTCTGAAAGCCTTTTTTAGTTAAAAACTTTTAGGAAAACCACTTTGTGCAGGAGTCTGTTGGCCATCAATAAGCTCTGTATATTCATCAAGTACCCTCTATTGCATGGTGTATGAATTGCAATGTGGATCGGCATACTCGTAGTTAAACTTTACCTACTTTAATGAAACAAAAAGAAATAGGATCACCAGAATAAAGGTTATTGACCAACAAACAAACAATATATTCTACAAAATGTCACCACCAGAATGAACTAGCAAATTAAAACGGGCATTAAAAATGATTCAACTCATCCTGAGTTTAAACATTCTTTTCTTTTTTTATCTGGATTTTGTGGTCAGTATTTTTCTTTGTTTATTGATGAAGGTGTTCTTAAACCCTTTTCTTCATAATTGATATCTAAATGTATGCTGATTCTTAGTAACAGCATTTAATGTTACCTGACGATGTTTCTTTGTGTCATTGTTACTTATGTTCATTTTTCTGTGCGTGCCCATTTTGTTTATAAGTATCAGTGACATGTAGTGTACGTTCACCTTTCTATGTATTAGTGCTGTCATCACAAGTGAGATGTACTTTATGTTTAATCTTGTAGCTGCTGTTAAAACTAGTGAGATATACATATTAACCCAACTCGTAAAACGGTTTTTGTTAAAACAAATGAGATATATCTTACACAGACATTCGCAACACACTTGACAATGATGATACATTTGCTAGTTGGTTGTTTCTTCATTTTGTATTATTTCGATTAAAGAGGGTAACTATGATATTCCTGTCTTGTATTAGAATCTTAAACTACACAAAATCATTGCAAATAAAGGTGTATTGTTGGTTCACAGAAGTGTTGTCCAAAACCTCTTTCGTAGATTCTTTAATAAATACTCGCATAACTAAAAGATTATCTGCAGTCGTTATGCAAGGTCACAACTTGGAGTGAATCAGATGGAGATACTGAAGAAAAAATCTCTAAAGACCTCATTGAGGATCTAAAACCGCCATCTCTTTCGTATTCATTATCTATCAATACATACTCTCCACGCTTTACACTACTATACCACTTTCGAAGTTAGAATTTAGATCGAAAAAAATCTCATTGGTCATACTTGTTATGAGTAAAAGTGACAAACGTAGGTATACATATGTTTTATAGTTAAATGCACAATTGCGTACTTTGTCCAAAAAAGATCCGAAGGCTAACAGAAATACACCGAAGACTTGTTTAGGCGATATGGTTAGAATGCTGAACTTCCTTATCGACAATATATATGCAGAATTCGGCGGTCAGGTTTTCAAGTATACTATTGGAAATCCTATGGTGACTAACTTATTGCTGTATTCATATGAGGTAGAATGTATCCAAAAGTTACTCGGTTTTAAGAGGAAGACTTTGGCAAGGTATCTGAATTCCACACAAATTAAAAGGCATTTCTATGACTCCGTGGACACTTATCACCTGGAGCTAGAACTGACACATATTCTTCTGCCTCATATGTATAGTTCATTCAAAATTATTCAATTACCAAGAGTTTATTCTCAATACAACGACTTTGGTGATATGGGATTGCTGTGTCGGCATTTAAAGTTTCGACATATTGGTTTTTACTTTGCTCAGACTTAGTCGCATTTACTAGGAAGTTTAGTGACGGGTCATCACGATACATCAGAGCAATATGCCGAGTGTTTATACGTGCAGTCTTTTGATTATGATGTAATGATATGATATTGTCATCTTTGTGAGAATTGGCGTTGGCGTCATAAGTTTCGACTGTAAATACAAAAACAATATTACAAAATCCTTCATACATGCCTCTGAAGTCGCTTTGTTGTACTATTCTGATTGGTGTTACGTAATAGTTTACCATGGAAAAGGTTAGTTCACTCACAATTCACAAGGAAACATAACGGCGAGGGACAACATAAAACACTCCTTTAGGTACACCTGGTTTGCTCTTAGTTTTCAAAAGAGGTTCATGATGTTTCCTTTTTAGCTACTAATTGTATATATTTTTTTCATTTTTCAGTGTGCGTGCCCTGTTTTTTTTTTTATAACTCATGCACATTGACTTGTATATTCAAAATAGCTTTTTCGTTCAATGTATTGACTACTTTATGAAATAAATAAAAATTCCTATTTTGACTACGCGTATATCTAAAGTTTTGGAAAGACAATTTTATAGTATTGTTGGGGTGTGGGTTTTTTTACCTGTATTACCATCGGAATTTTAGCCCACAGACCTTTGGCTTCAGTCTTGCCTATTCTAAACTCATTTCCCCCTCGAGTTCGCTGATGACAGTTGATTTGGAGCATGGTTTCGGGTCAAGAGCGAGGTTTGTCACTGTTTTTGTTGGTTTGACGTCATTTCTAAATGCTCGTCTCACTTTGCTAGTTCATTCAGGTGGTGACTTTTTGAAGAAGCTATTGTTTGCTTGGCAGTCACCTTTATTCTGTTGATCCTATTTCTTCTTGGTTTACAATATTACATTAACTCGTCAAAGTGTTGTTATTTTTACTCTTCTGATTATGGGCAGAACAATATAACATTTACTCTTGTAGCTGTTGCTATCACTAATTAGAAATATATCTTTTTACTCTCCTATACTTCGTGTCAATTTATTTTTTCGTCAATATCTTCTGGTTAGATTTTTCTCTATCAACTTGTTTTTACCAAACTTCGTAATTTCATTTAAAGCACCAAGCAATACTTTCTACCCATTTTCAGCACAATCCGTCATCCAATATAGTATGCGCCCCTGCATACCATGTTAAAAATCCTTGATAGTGATATAGTCATTTTAAGCCATTTTAGAAGTTTTTCTCTAAGGCGTTAACAGGGAAAATAACAACGGATTATGCTGAAAGTTAGAAGAATGGCCATGTTTTACCTTTAAAATTGCAAAGTTTAGAAAAAAATTGATTGAGAGGTAAAAATGTAAACACCATTTTATTGACGAACTAATAATTTACATAGAGTATAAATGTTGTTAGCACAAGTAAGATATATAATATTTTTTACATGTTTTTTTAGTTTTAATTGTTGTAAGCACTTAAAAGATATTTGCCTGTTGTTTACACTTTGCTGGTTAGAACACTATGCTGCTCCTTGTCACCCAATCCAGGAAGATTGAATGATACAGACTAAAGATCGACACGTCTTTTGGAGGAGATTCTTAACCTGTGCTTCCGTGTCTAAAAATGTTTAACCCCTTACACGATAAATATACTCATGATAAGTTAGGAAGAGTATGCGGTAATGCCTTTGCATGTGTTTATCCTCCTTCCTATCCAGTTCCTTTTGCTTTGTGTTCCCGTTCCTGTTATATGTTCCTGTCGTTTTACTAGACTTTGTCTTTGACCTTGTTTAACTTAAGGTAGTACGAGCCTGAAACTTGTGTAATTAGAACTGGATAAAAAAAGTACAATGAAACTGAAGTATGAAGAGTTCTAATAATAAATTTTTTTTTAATCCATGTCAGAAATTTTATTTTATTGGCCATTGAAGTCAAGGGGGGTAACTCTTGGCTAATTTGTTGTAGGAGACATTAAAAATAACACAAATAATTAATGCAAAAAAACTCAAAGAAAATAAAAGATTTGCTTTAAATGTAATATACAGTTATCATCAACATTTCATAGTCTTTAAAAAATGCAAAATGAAAGAATTGCAGAACTGGCTTGCATTATGTCATGCAGCGCCACCTATGCTTTATATATGAAAATTTTGAAAATATACACATTTTAAGCATTAAACAATGTTTAATGTTATTAAAAGTAATGAAATTGTAATTGTAACTCTTGTTTGCATGAATAGTGTCAAAAATGAAGATTCAAATTTTACAAAAATCATTGCTAGAAAAAAACATGTCAGAAAAATAATTTTAGAGGTGTTTGAATTTCCTCTGATGCTTTGTTAAAGTCCAATATTCAAGAATTTTGTATTTTTGTCATTTCTTTTGCCTATAATTTCGATTTTATGAAATAAACAAATTGACATTGTTAAGTCTATGCAGAGATATCATGAACAAAATATAAAGTGTTGAAGAAGAAAAAAATCAAGGTCCCTTGTGGGGATCGAACCTGCGACCATAAACAACGACTTCCGAGTCCGACGTTCTACCACTAAACCAAGGAATCAGAATTCTCAAGACAGTGTTCAGGATTTTACGACAACTTTCAATGGTTTGCAGACGTTTTAGTTTTCGAAAGTGGATTTATTACGCTAGTTATTACATTTCAAGAGCAATCATATATTTCTTTTCACAAAATATTTCATGTTTTGATATTTGAAAATAACAACATCAGACTGGTTACGGCATCTAAAATGCTGAAGTTAGTACACCCTTAAGTAAAATTCTTAAAAAAAGAAAGGAAAAAAAATATCCGTGTCCATTCTGTACCTTGTTTTCCTTTGTCGTTGATATTTGTTTCTTCTTTTAGTTTTTGCTTCCTAGCTTTGATTTATCTAGGTCTTGTCTAATACTTCGCTAAATTTATTTTCTCCTTCGATTAATAGCTTGACCTTGGGTCACGAGCGCGGGTCCTCTCACTCATTTGTATGGTTTGACGTTATTTTTAAATTTCCGTTTCGGTTTGCACGTTCATTCTGATGGTGACCTTTCGATGAGACTATTGTTTGTTAGTCAATAGTCTTTGTTCTGTTGATCATATTTCTTCTTGTTTTGCACATTCTGTCAGTTTGTTTCCATTCTGTCTATGTTGCTTATTGGTTGTTTCACTGTGTCAATGTTACCCGTGTTTATTTTGTTTGTCCTTGTCCATTCTCTCTATCTTACTATTTTTTTGTTTCGTCTTGTAATTAATACATATTTAGATTGTCTGTCATTGTCCATTCTATATATACATATTATAAATTTATTGATTTCTGTAGGTCAAAATAAAATATTGTCTATTTTATCTGTCAATATCTATTCAGTCCATATTGGTAATGGATAGTTTCTCAAGTCAATTGTAGTTGTGTTTATTTTGTCTGTCATTGTTCATTCTGTGCATTGTGTTCACTTTGCTAACTGGTTCTTTCTTTATGACGATGTTAACAATGATTTCTTTCTTCAGCTTATTGTTAACAATTTACTGTTTCTTGATAACACTGTGAACAACTGTTTGTTTCTTTCGTGGAATGTAAACAATAGATGGTTTCTGTATAGCTTAGTGGGGAAAGTATTTTCTTCGTGTGTGGAAGATCGCCGGTTCGATCCACAGCGCAATGCACACAGGACGTTAAATTTGCTAATCTTCTCGCTCCACGTTAAGCACTTAGACTTTTAGGTTTGGTACCACAATTGAAATCAAAATGGGGAGCATTAAAATATCTCAAACATTTTCTAACATCTTCAAATAGATGTAAGTCGTAATTCTTGCACATATAGTAACCATGAGTCATTTATAACACAGTTTATTGAAGGCATAGCCCTGGTTAAAAAAAGAAGATTGCATTTTAGGTCACAGTCTATAGCAAATATACAACTTTCGCTTTATCGACTTCTCAAAAACGACTGGGTGGATTTTCACAAAACTTCATGTCAATGTTCTTGTGTGAACAACTTTAAAGTTGTATACTTATGTCCGACATTGATAAACGCCAGCCACCTATAATGGACGCCTTGACTTGTGAATGGTTGATACCTTTTTGACTTCTTGTCAATAGCTTCTATTCAGATGTTCACACCATTTAATGTTGATGTACTTTGCAAAGTCTTCTTTCAAAGATACGTCCCAGTTTGCAAAACTCCATTCAATATAAGGCTTCAGGACCTCTAATTGTATTAAACCTTTTCGAAACTTGTCAGAAAATACTGCAAGTTGATGTAGAAGTTCATTGCATGAATTGTGTTCGACTTTGCTGAACTCATTCCAATATAGGCATTTAAGTTTTCACCCCCACCCCTGGTTGTGTAAGCCGGTGCTGTCTTCACCCGAGGACTGGGCGTGTTCATTCTGAAACAATCTCGCTCTGAGGGTGAAGATATATCGTCCTTACACAACCCGGGGCTATTGATTCTTTTTCTTACACCTTTGACATTCTTACTATGGCGATAACAAGTGTAGAATGCATGATTTTCCATCAAATCAATGAATTTTCTTCTATGATCTGCTGTTTTGGCGTCATATTAATTGTTGACGTGCCATCATATCCATTGTTTTCATGACGTCATGTCATTGCATATAGCAGCGCGTGCTTATACTATCCCAACCTAGAGTGGGGTTAGAGAGATCTCGTTTGTGCTAAAAATAATTGGGAAAACTCTGTCACAGGTGTGAGAATTTATTTGACTTGTGAACTACTGGTCAGATTTGTGCGAAACATTATACAGGTGTTTCTCACATAGTTCCTTTTAGAATTGTGTGCTATGTTACCGATCTCCATACAATATGGCCACAAGGGATTCCGAGTGGCTGATACCTTTACGACCTCTTGTCGAGAAACGATGGTCAGGTTAGTATGAATCTTTCAAGAAGAGCATAACGTAGATTGTTGTTTGTAAATCAAAATCAAAGTTGAAAATCAGTATTAGGTAGTCACATACAAAGCAGGCAACACGTGCATTCAGTTGATCGCATCCATATCCATTGGGCCTCTTGGTTAGAATTGTGTCATGGTTTTTCGGTTTAGTATTCCCAGCTTTCTGTTGTAGTATGACATCTGATAACTTTTATGAAATATAAACCTTGGAGTAATTAATGACTAAGATGTCAAATAAAGTTATAATAAACCTTATGAATTTTAAGAATGCTATTTTATATAGAAGCACTAGAATAGGCATACGAAACTGACACATTTCACAATTACTTTTTTTTTTTTAAATCCGTCTTAAAATAGATATACCCAAATTTTAACAGATCGTGACAAACACACACAAATGTTATTTTAGAAATACTTTTAATGGGACTCGTAAATACTGTACATTCTATACAGTGTGTTGTATATTTTAGTCGCAGCGAGACCCAGGTAAACATCCAAGAGACAAAGCTACCTATCTCAGGTGTTCATAAATAAAACATAGTCAAATACATAAATTTGTGAAATGTGTTTTAAAGAAAGAATTGCTGACATTTAATGTATTTTGTCCATTATATTAAAGAGACAGCGAGTAAGATAAGGTATAATGCATTATGTTGGCCGTAGTATAATGTACACCAAAGACGGCCATTGATTCCTCTACGACTTTGCTTGATTACAACAAGTGTATGTATTAAGTATTTGTAAATGAAGGTTTTCAACAAATTATCTGCTGAAATGAGTCCATTTTATCTGTTTTGTTGGAGTTAGAAGTACAATGTTTTGTGATGAAGATAACCATCAAATTAAGCTGACAGCCAGTTAAGATGTATAATTTATGTAAATTTTCTGGATGCGTATAATTTACAAATCATGGTAGATAAGAATCTATGATCAATGTTCAATTATTATCATTCACAAAATGCATTGAATAATATGACATCCCTTGTTTGTTATATCTAATTGCGTGGTCCATAGTGTCACATCGAACATCCGGGCAACTCGTATCACTTCACCGTTCCAGCATCCGAACATTGGACAGAAAAACAAAGAATCATACAAGTGTCAAACTCAGCAACATTTATCACCAGATTAAATACATAAAGGTAAATGTCAGAATGCGCTCATGTGCAAAACTATCCGTTTGTAGAATGAATCGGTTATGTATGTCGGCATAGGAGAGATGATGCTTTGGCATTTGCGCCGTTGATAAAGGCGGTGCCTTTATTACTCATCAAATATATCTTAATCTGAATATCTTTCATATTTTACTTTTTAAGAGCATTCTCCTATCATGAGTTTTATTATGTACTAAGAAAAGTAGTTTTTGCATATGATTTCTGTAGTATTACAGTGCTATCATGGTTACAAATTGGACAGGGGATAGAGGTAATATCGAACACAAACATATTAAGAGGAAAACTCTTTTTGGTGTTAATACAAAATCCGAACCAAACCCATGACACACGTATGACGCCAAAAGTATACACCAACAGAGTCTAGATTTCCTGGCGATTCTTGTCCCGTGTAAATAAGTATGGTAAAACAACGTTTTGATTAGGAAACCAAACGGTATATATTCCCAGAAACAACCATTTGTAAGGTTGGACATTTGACCACGTGTTTAAGTTGATTGTGTGACAATACACACATAGGTTACTCATCAACATGAAACTAGAGCTACACCGGGGGTCACTTAGATGTCCGTAGTGATAGCCAATTTTGCTGGAAAGTATGAATGTTCGTTAGACATTTGTAAGTTCGATGATATCACGAGATGTTCATGACCTCTGGTCAGATGGTCAGTTAAAAGTGCTCTTTGAGATTAATTGTTCCTAGAGGTGACACACACAATCTGTAACTCAACACCGCACACTTTGAATGCTTTCAGTGATGATTTACAATCTTTAAGAGCAATCAGTCCAAGCAGCGACAATGTGATTATATATAGGGTAAAAAACGAATTAGGTTTACTAACGTAAAGGGGGAGGCGAGGATTCAGAGGATAGGACGGCGGGTATTAAATGTTCGTTTGAAGTTTTTTTTTTCTCGAATGTATTGACAAAGGCGTAGCCAATCTACCTAATATGGTATACATTTTTGGAAGAAGAAAGAGGAAACAAATAGCTAAAATGTTTGTTTTTTAAGATCCTACTTCTTTTTTTTTGATTGACAACACATATGTTATTTCACGGTGATTCGAGTAGATGCATATTATTGTTTTAAGGCACGATAAAAAACTGACATCAAATATTTCATTAAACAATGACAGCATCGGTAGCTCGGTGGCTACAGTGTTCGCTTCGTGTGCGGGAAGGTAATATTTTCTATCCCTGTTAACCGCTCAATAGGTCTGGGCAGAAGAAGGGCTGGTTGGCTCGGTTTAAGGATATTGCGACAGCATGAAATATTATGACAATCTGTCGTCGGCGTGACATTTGAGTACGTCAACACTATGAAATCGTCATAAATGCGCACTGTCGCAAGCGAACGCTGTCTCGATATGACCTAAAAATTTGTTAAAAGGAATTTTAAACTCAAATAAGATAAACTCATGAAACAATGATGAATATGGCCTTTTTGGTAGAACGATTAAGATGAAAATGCGGCGGTTGGGGTGGTGGTTGGATGGGGGCGCGCGAGCGTGTGTGTGTGTGTGTGTGTGTGTGTGTGTGTGTGTGTGTGTGCGTGCGTGCGTGCCGTGCGTGCGTGTGTGTGTGCATACTTGTTTTGTGTGTGCAGACAAGAAAGCACACTGGTATTTGGATCATTGGTAAAAAACCTCAAGGCAGAGATTATCCCAACCATTTGCACGCACCTAATTTTGTTCCTGATATCAAGAATGTGTAATAGATGCTAGTTTACGCATATACACTACAATGTATGTTAATCTAAGTCTAATTCTTTTTGTTGTTTTTTGTTGTTTTTTTGTTGTTTTTTTTTTTTAAATAAATCTTGTTTATGAATATACAATATGCAAATCGGTACAAAATGCATTTGAATGAAAATTCGTAAGACTGTAATACATCAAATGTGTAATCTGGATGAATGTAATGTTTGCCGTGTATGAAAATAATAATAAGTAACCTGCATGAACATTATGTATTACCTACATGAATATAAAATGCAATTTGTAACTAATACGTACATTTGTAACTTGGGGTAAAAGTAGTATATAACCTGAATGAATATATTGTAAAATCATGTTATTAGTACCTGGATAAAAAATATATAACCTGGATGAATATAATGTGTTACCTGTATTAATGTAATCTGTAACCTTCGTGGATTTGACATGTGATTTCGGTAAATATAATCTGTAACCGGGGTGAATATAATGTGTTACCTGTATTAATGTAATCTGTAACCTTCGTGGATTTGACATGTGATTTTGGTAAATATAATCTTTAACCGGGGTGAATATAATGTGTTACCTGTATTAATGTAATCTGTAACCTTGGTTGATTTGACATGTGATCTTGGTAAATATAATCTGTAACTGGGGTGAATATAATGTGTTACCTGTATTAATGTAATCTGTAACCTTGGTTGATTTGACATGTGATCTTGGTAAATATAATCTGTAACTGGGGTGAATATAATGTGTTACCTGTATTAATGTAATCTGTAACCTTGGTTGATTTGACATGTGATCTTGGTAAATAT